>UZAE01014188.1:984-15474 GCA_900617975.1 Rodentolepis nana | reverse complement strand
GCTTTTCCCAAGAGGGGGTGGGGTACATTTATAGCAGTTAATTAATTCCAATTCATTAGCACCCTTCTTGCTTCCCAGTATCTTTGAATTTCCGTCCTTATCTTTAGGGCTGGGCACTTAATCAGGTGGGTCTTCTCCATTTCCTCCTGTAGGTTACATAGAAGACATGTAGGTCGAGTGTATACTCCCAATCTAAACTCAGCAACGGCTTCAATTCTTGGCCAGTACAATTAGAAATACAACTTTTCTTTCAATCTCTGGTCACTCGGTTGCGTGTCTGCCATGATTGTCTTCAAGCAGAGCTTATTTGCAGCAGACAATGTGGTTCGATCTCAGTTGGTGCATTTCGTGGAGAAGTACCACCCTCCCATAACTCACTTTTTCCATAATGTGGACATAGCCGAGGAGGGTGTTTCATTGTTGAAGTTTGAAACCTAGGAGAATTTAGGACTCTCAAGCTCACACTCTCTGAATTTACTCCGACGTTTCCTTCAATTTGACCACCACGATAGTGAGACTTCTAAAACGGCGTTGCAGCACAACTCCGTTTCGCAATCACCACCTTGAAATCATTTAATTTAATTTATCATTGTGTCGAGTGTGAATACTTATTTGTGAGAAGTTCAATTAAATTATTATCTTTGGGCATACCACCTGTCTCCGATTTAATGAGATTTTCGTAAAATTGTTCTTGAATTCATCATTTGCAGCCACGTTTATGGATACTTTTCACTCAATCAGCATTGCGTCATCGCCCTTCTCTCCCAACCTCTTGAAAAGGAATTTGCGTGCTTGGCACATGAAAAATCACATCGATTTCATTGCTGGTGCGTTTAACTTTACTCCGAGATAAGTGAGCTCGTTAATTTTTCTACAGTAGAGTCCGTGCACCTTAAGTGTGGATTTATGTCGTGATGAGTCAATTGAAATGATTGCAATTCGGTTTTCAAAGTGTTGGTAACCATTCCGTTGTTGTCGTACCAGTGTGCTAATAGTTTGAGTGCAAAATTTAATGCCGTTTACGTCCTCTTCTGAACTTTTTTTCTTGGTGTGGAATGCCAGAGAACAAGCTCATCTGCGTAAAGTAAACACTTCCTGCCTGTGACAGTCTGTTACAGTTAATCTATATCATTGATGAAGACGTTTGAAAAGAGAACAGTTTGTGACAGCTCAATGTGGTAGGCCTGCTTGCAAGCTATTAGATTTGGACAGGCGGTTCCTACGTCTGGATTTTCATGTTCTTTGTCCAATGAATGCATTTATCCAGTTAGCAGATTATGTTTATACTAATATTCGCCACTTTTGAAATTGGGTTCTCTTTCCATACTAAGTCATACGTTGATATGAAATCCACAAATACAGCGGTAGCAGTATTTCTTGAATCAAGGACACCTTGATAAGTTGGGAGAGAATGATTACTTGTTGATTTGGTGATATTTGTGGTCTTCAACCTGCTTGTTCGTTTCTTAAAATGTTGTTAGTTTCAAAGAAACAGGTCCGCCTCCTGTTAACCATTCTTTCCATAGGTTGAGCCAACATGCCTGTATGGGAGATAGATCTATAGTTGTCAAAATTGATAAGGTCAATACCCCCTATTAGCAGTGATACTGTAAGTAATTTACTATGACATTGACGGCACTGCTGCAAATTCGCCACTGCCAATATTGAAACAATGGTTGAAGAAATGCAGGTGGTAGGGGTGTGTCGAGGCTGGAGATTTTTCACTTATTTGTTGGAAGGGGAGGCAAAAATGTGGTATATTGAAATGTGTTTTTGTGATTAAGTCAAAGTAGTTTAGAAGAAATGGCAAGGTTGGGGTGGTGATTCCTTTCGCCAATTGGCAAGGTTTAACTTGTCTCAGAGGGTTTTGGAGTGTTTGGGTCAGCAGTAAAAGAGGGATTTAGATCTATTTATGAACGAAGCTGAAATAATTGTTGCCCTATTTCACGTCGTCTGTTTGCTCCAACTGAGCCAATTCATGTCTCTCTGTACCCTTCAATCCATATTCACTCCACATCTCAACTTCAATAAATTGCCATACTCCTACATATCTGAAACTCGCAAGTTTACGGTGTGGATGTGATGGCCTTGAGTGAGGAAGTTGTGTGTGTGAAATTGGGAGTGGTGGAGAGTCATGGCAGTATCAGTGCCTGCGGCGTCAACGCTAGTACGAGAAGTTGGAAGTGATGTTGGAGGAGTTGACGCGTTGAGGGTAAAGTGGCTGATATTTGGAAAGTGTGGGGCTGAGTGTGTTAATGTGTGGGGGATGAGGAACTGGAGGTGGTTGTTGGAGTGGAAGTGGAAGTGGAAGTGGAGGGGGATGGAGGCGTGTAAGTCATAGCATGTGACCTGAGTGTGGCAGGAGGTGAAGCTACTTGTGCTGGAGGATGAGTGAGTTGAATGTGCAATCTCCATGCACTCTCGTTGGTGAAGGCTTGATGGCAGTGCATACATATGAAGTGAATGGAAGTTGCTGGTGGTGGACAAGTGGGTGCGATTGGGCCATATGAAGTGTGAAGTCGGTGATGAGCATGTCGTAAGCGTTTGGTTGAGAAGCACTTAACGCAGTAACGGCAGCGAAAAAGCCTGCGAGTGCGTAGAGTGGTGGGTGTCATGGTGTGTTGAAGAGGCGAGATGAGGAGATGTGTATCCTCGGATGTGGAGAGTACAGGGTTGGATGAAGAGATGGATGACGAGTTGGATGAAGTGGTGGAAGCGGTGAGTGAGGAGATGGAGAAGGAGGTTGTGGTGGAGGCGGAGTGTGACAGTCAGGTGGACGTGAGTGTAGATGTGTAGGTGTGGATGGTAGTGAAAGTGGTGGTTTTGGTGTTGGAGTTGGTGGTGGCGGTGGTGGTGGTGGTGTTGGTGGTGGTCTCGGTGATGGGGAGTAGGGATGCATCCCCGTGACTTACGCGCCTTCATCCCCCTCCACTTCCACTCCAACAACCACCTCCAGTTCCTCATCCCCCACACATTAACACACTCAGCCCCACACTTTCCAAATATCAGCCACTTTACCCTCAACGCGTCAACTCCTCCAACATCACTTCCAACTTCTCGTACTAGCGTTGACGCCGCAGGCACTGATACTGCCATGACTCTCCACCACTCCCAATTTCACACACACAACTTCCTCACTCAAGGCCATCACATCCACAGCCACACCACCACCAACACTAACAACTCCATCCACACCACCACATTCAACACCACTTTCACGACACCAGGGGTGCGCAATAGACTTACCTCCACGTGGTGCACCCAGGGCAACGTATACTCATACGGCAAAAAAGTCTATTAACTGGTAGTTGACTTCTCCGCATACGGCAAAAAAGTCTATTAACCGGCAGTTTTCTTCTCACTTCAAACTACCATGACCCCCCTATATGTCCTACATTCTCATACGGCAAAAAAGTCTATTAACTGGTAGTTGACCTCCGACTTCAAGCTTCCATAACCCCACTGTATGTCATTTTCGACCCCTTACACAGTACTCATCTACCCTTTTCTCTGCCTTTGTGTCTGTCTGTCTGTCTGTTACATCTGTGAATCGCTCTTCTTCCCCCCTGTCAAATTGTTCTCACTTTAATATTCCTCCCTTCTGTGAAGCCCGAAGTCAACTAAAGGGCTAATGATAACTATCAAAATGCCTGCCATTTGAAATACATAAATAAATACACCACTTTCATTGACGCCAAATCTATTTCACGGCACCAAAATCGCCTCTAACAACAACGCGAACTCAACACCCGCTCCCCATTCTTCACTCTCGTCCCAGCTTAAACTCATCTGCCTCCATTTCTTACAATCAATAAACAAGAACCACTTAATCCGCGTCCATCACTTTTGCTCTACCCTCCCATTCTCATCACATTCTCACTTCTAAAGCAAATACAAACATCTACAAACATTTCACATCCTTCAGTATGACCTCACCTCACTCGTCACAATTTTACACCTCTTGCTTCGATTACCACTCTTCCACAACATCCTCCCACCCCCACCCCCCACCCCATCTGCTTTTTACGTCCTATCTTCCCTCCACTTTTTCACCCACCATCTCCATCGTCTACTTACCCCTTCCAAAATAAGTATTCTACATCTCAATATCCAATTCATCAAGTTAGAGGTGCGAGATAGACTTACCGCCTCGTGGTGCACCCTGAACAACGTATCTTCGCACGGCAAAACAGTCTATCACATGGCATTTGATTTGACATCTATTTATTATGATTAGCTTGAAACATGGCCATCANCTCCCCCACAATCAACTTTACATTTTCATATCAACTTGACTTGTCTTTGAAAAACCATGTTGCTCTTCTTCACTGCCCATGCTCAATCGTCCATGCTCTTTAGGACCATTCACTTTTTGTGGACAAACTTTCTCACTAATTTTAAAAAAAATGTTTATTTGATTGCTCCAACTATGGTGTTTTCCTGCTTACCATTACTTTCGTTGAGCAAATCAATTTTTCTGCATTTTACTAAGCCTTCAGGGGAAAATATGTGGAAAGTAAATTGGATAAGGGAATCCATAGTCAGACACTACATTTACCTAATTGGGCTTTCATCAAGGAAGTTGCGTGCTTGGCACATGAAAAATCACATCGATTTCATTGCTGCTGCGTTGAACTTTACTCCGAGATAAGTGAACTCGTGAATTTTTCTACAGAAGTGTCCGTGTACCTTAAATGAGGATTTATGTCGTGGTGAGTCAATTGAAATGATTGAAATTCGGTTCCCATGGCGTTGGTAACCATCCCGTTGCTCTCGTACCAGTACTTGGTTTGAAAGTTACGTGGATCATCCAGCCTACACAAAATAGGCACAGACATCCCTTAAGGTGACTGGAATGAAGGCACCTTTTCCTTCTCTGATACTTAAACCCCTCCTTAGTACACAATGCCTCCATTCTTCATCAAAAGAAGGAGAGATTTATCAAATAATTGGTCAATATGATACTATTAAGTTGTTGGAGGACATGATCTCTGACAAATTCACTTATCCAATTAGTAGAACTTCATATCACGCATCCATATATGACCATTATTATGGGCAAACTGAACTAGGTTCTCCCAATAAGCTTTTCGGAGCCCTTTGTAGGCAGCATTCGTATATTCATTGAAATCGTGTTTGCATATTGGAGGGAAGAATGGCGTGGCAGTGCAAGTAGTATGATGTAATGACATGACAGATTTTAAGATCAACTCAGAATGCCTGCGCCAAATATAGGTTCAAATTCACGCAGGCTATTTGTCTGCCGTTCTGAATGGTAGCAGAACATGTAGGCATACCCATAGAGGTGTCTGGCTCGAATGCATATTGACCTCCCAGATATGGTAAGTAATGTCAAATGAGAGCTCTTCGTTTGGCTCCTTTGTCAGGCACTTGTCTCAAAATTTATCGATAGCCATCTTTGTAATGTAAGCTATAGAAACGCCTCCTCAGCTGCCAATCCACAATAAATTTGGCAAAATGCGCTCAAATGTAAGTTTGCCGTACTTTCGAAGCAGATTGCTACACAAATGAGTCATGCGTTATCCACAGTAATTTTGATGCCAAAGTATCCTGGTTTGTTAAAAAAAACGTTTATTGGATTTTACTACCACAGCAAATATGATTCGTTTGTGAAATAACGTTAATGTAATTTAAATGAGCATTAATATGTGATTAGCAAAGATGACCACTCCTCTCACTACCTTAGTTTTTCCGAGTCAGAATAGGGTATTGTACAGTGTTGTTAAAAAAAACACTGTAGATCCAGTGCCGTTGACGCCAGAAGTATTTCGATTTTGAAGGCGTTCCCTTTTACTTTATTGAAGCGTTTCAAAAACGATACCTTTACAGGTGGAATAGTTGGAACCCAAGCAATAATTTACTCGCTTTGTAAATTCTGCTCAAGGGTTGCACCACCTACTGATGAATCAACATTTTGTTTGGAAAGTTCCGAATCCACGTTCTCCTCCAACTAAGGTCTCTGCTCTTTTTCACAATAACCTCCCTCTGGCGCAGTACCTGCAGTTGATTCGATTGGGACTAAATCGGACGTATTAGCCTCGTCCAGAAATTTCTCAATTATCTCTGCATTGTTTTGGATTGTTATTATCATCCCTTTGCGAGAGGATGAAACGTTTGTTTTGAATTGTGGGCCAACTCACTCACTTTTATTTCATATCTCGTAGCAGGTTTGAAAGCCACTTTGGTAGACACAGCCTCCACAAAGTAGGCACAGACATCCCTTGAGGCATGTGGAATGGAGGCACACAGGTCCTCCCTGATATAGGAGGACATGTTAAAGGAGAGCTCCTCCTTCAACTCACTTATCAGGCAGTTGGCATGGGATTCATCGCTCTCCATCTTGCGACCGGAGAAATGCCACTGTGGACTATAGAAGCCCCTCCCCAGTAGAAAATGTCCCCAATTAGCATCGAAGATGACACCCACGACAATGGGCCTGAAATTATAAAGATGTGTTTTGCAAATATTTATCGATTGCAATAAAAACTGGTTCCGAAAAAGTACCAGAAATATCAACATTTTATATCGACAATAGTATGTTAATAATTGATTTCATCTACCCAATGCACTTCAAATTGGCGGTGTGATTATATGATGTTTTCGTGAATTAAATAACTGAGATGGGCATCAGATTCACGAAAGGTGGCTATTATTATTTTTATTATTATTATTGCAAGTGATTGGGCATTGGTGAGGGAAAAAACTGTTAATTATGGAAAAGCATCTGAGATAGTGAAATGAGGCATGAAATGGGGGATCGCATTTGAGGTAGAGTGAGTTAAGAAAGGCAGTCAAAAGAGCTATTCCCGCTTTTCACATCAAATTATTCAAGAATCATCAGTATTCTTAATTCAATATGCCAACTCTCTCCAAATTATTTGAAGTCGTATGGCAAAATAGTCAATTGAACCAGTAATTTTAGAATTCTCAACTTGTCACCTGTTGTGCCTGACTGCATGAATTTAGAGTCTCGTAATTCAACGTCACATAAGTTCGAAAGTGAAAACGAAATAATTAAACAAATCAATTCTAATAGGTTAAATACTTTCAACTTGTGGTCATTTGCTTGAATTGTTTATTTCTCATATTCATAGACTAGATTTCACTTGAAATCTTAATGTCAAAAATGTCCTTAGCATTAACACGGGAGAAACGCTTTGGCGATCTACTTCAGCTTCTTAACCTAACTTCCTACTACAAGATGGTTGTTTACTCAATAATGCTGCGTTGCTTTAAACCACACATTGCAGCCTCTGTGGTGAACCCCAAAGCACTCGAAAGGTAGTCTAACCAAGCATTTCGATTCATTGCTAGTGGTAATAAATCATCACCTGGTTACAGGAAACAAAATTTCTTTATCAAAATATTAAAGGTAAATCTGATAAAAACAATCTTGCCTTATGATATATCTATACTTCAACCATAATTTACAAAAGACATTTACATTAATTTTACTACACAAAGTAATTTTGCAAAAATTGCTTAAAAATATGTGTCATCGGGAATAGAAAGTATTATGGTGGCAAATTTATTGTAAATTGTATTGATTACATTTGAAGTGGAATCCATTTGCTTGTGTTTAAACGAGCTGAAATAAGGGATAAGAAGGAAAACACATAAGTAAGATAGTTGGCGTACAATAATGAGTGCAGATTTATCCTCCAGATCAGAGGTGTTGAGTACGAATGGGAAGCATGTATGTGTATGTCTGAATCATACGATTGGGTGCAGATTTAGAAGCTCTCCACTTGTGATTATTGCTGCCTTGTTTTATATGCATTGAGTCTACCGAAATTTCTCTCCGGCCACTCCCAAACCTATCGATCTTGCCATATATATATATATATATATATATATATATATATTCAGGAAATCGGAGAACCCGTTATGTCTCTTGTTCGATAAGTTGCAGCCAAAGCGATTTGGATGCCCGTTCACCAAAATACTTAGATCACCGAAAATGATTTGAATTTTGGAAAATTCTCTCGTTGACATATTCTTAAATAGTTAAACTACGAAAAGATAAAAAAAAGTAAACCGATTTTTTTTATTTCTAAACCCGAATACCCCCTTAAATCCATTGTTAACGTTTCCAATAATTTTAACATTTTTTTCTAATAAAGGAAATATTTAATTGAGTTGATTATTTTCAATTAATTTTCTAAATTTTAAAATATCAAATCGTGTTCTCGAGATAAAATCACAAATTGGTTCAATTGTCAAATAAACGCAATAAAATTGCATTACTTCTACCGATGTTAAATCTAGAAATTTATTTCTGAGCCAATTAGTAGAACTTTGTTATTGACGAAGATATTTAAGCAATAGTTTTGGCATTAATTTAGTTTATATTTATCAATATTGAGATGATGATTGTTTTCTGATGAAGCGTTATTATTGAAAGCAAGAGAATGTCGTTAGGGCGTTCCATTGTTGAAATTTATAACCAAGGAGAATGCAGGACTCGCCACTCCTCACGCTCCTAATTTACTCGACAATTGCTAATGAGGCGTTGGAACATAAGCACTTTTAACAATCAGGGGGTGTGCGATAAACTTATGTTTACGTGTTGCCCCTGGGTAACGTGTGCTTATACGGCAAAAAGGTCTATTAACCGACCGTTGTCTTCTGACTTTAAACTACCATCATCCCACTGTATGTCATGTTCGACTACTTCCAAAGTACTCACTCCACATTTTTTTTCTATCTTTGTGTCTGTCTCTTTTGCACCTTTGAAACATTCCTCTGTTCCCCTTCCACTCTAGTCATTTTTTCACTTTGGTGTTCCTTCCCCTCATTGAAGATTGAAGTCAGCTGAAGTACTAATGATACCTGTCAAAACGTGACAGTTCGTTGTTATATTGGAAACAATAGTGAGTACATCAACAATTCCAGCAGTCTAATAAATAAGGCCATCTTCTTCATCGTATGCCACATCATACTACTTCATTAATTTTATCATTTTTATTGAGCAAACCTAACAATGGAGTTTACTGACCTGTATCGATGCCGTTATAGCTCAAATATATTTTAGGATAATCTGTAATACTAATCAAGGCCATTCAATAAGCTGTGGAAACAGGTGGAGTCGAGGCATTAATAAACATTAGATAGATTATCTACAATTCGATTGAAATGATATTAATGCGAAAGCATTACCTGTGACAATGGAAGAGCCACCACGTAAGCCAATAAATTCTTCAAATGCAAGAAAAAGATAGCACGAGTTGTGTTGAAATAGTGAAATCACTCGAGAGGGCTTAAGTTTTTCAGTCAAGAATTTTAAGTCAATATGGGTGACACATAGTAATAATCACACAAAGTAGTATTATGCCTTCACATGATATTCTCCTTATTTACCTTTAGTTCTCATTCTAGCTTTATTTAAAGTGGAGCACATTGATTTCGAAATTTAATCTTAGATATGAGTGAAAATAATTACGCAATACTCAATCCGACTTGCACTCTTCATTTAAGGATTTAGTAAATTTGTTAAAAATAGGCAAATGTAGCTCAGTGGTCTAGGGGTATGATCCTCGCTTTGGGTGCGCGAGGTCCCGGGTTCAAATCCCGGCTGAGCCCACACAGATATCTTCAGAGCCAATGATAAACATCAAAGAGCATGACGTTTAATAGAAACAGAGAGAAATGAGACATATTACCTCTTTTTGATGCTAAAAAGTGAGAAATCATGCTTCTGATCTTCAGATTAAGTACGTTTAGCAGTTTAGTACGATTGTTTGCTTCTCTACTCTGAGTTGACTGTAAGAGCGCGCCTCAGGTTCTATCCTCTGGGCTAAAACTACCATTTACAGTACTCGAGAGTCACTTGCTTACTTCTCTCGTGCGAATCAATTATCTATCACATATCATTCTCTTTCTGGTTTATGAACTAACGTATGGAAACAAATCAAGACAATCGACACAAATTGATAGAATAAATTGATCATTTTGATTCTAATTTCGAACTAATATGACGTTGATTTACGAGACTCTACATCCACGTAGTTAAAAAAAGAAGAGTTATAAAAGCACTTGTCCAATTAACTCTATTGCCATACGACCTCAACTATTTGGAAGAGATTTGGCATATTGAATAAAGGATACTGATAATATTGAATGCTTCAACGTGAAAAGCGCGAATAACTCTTTTGACTGTTTAGTCTTATCCCTTTCTTAACTTACTCTACCTCCCATGTAATGCTTTATTTCGTGCCTCAATTTACTATCTTTTTAGTGTCTTAACTCAGATGCTTTTCCATAATTACCAGTTTTTCCCTCTTTAATGCACTAATTGCTAATTAGTGATGCGATCCACAGATTGAAGACTTGTTTGATATATTGTCGCTTTGCTGAACATTGGGGTTTTTAATAGAGAAATAATGACAGTACTTATAGGAATTAAGACATCACTTCATGTATAATCTGTTGTCTTCTATATTTTCGTTCATTTAAATTAAGAAAAAAAAATAAAAATATTAGAGATTTAACGTAATTTAATAACAAACTTTGTTGGAATTAAGTGAAAGGTCTCAGATGCAATGTCCAGTGGAGGGTTTGCAGGATGCAGTATTCACATGCTGACACCACATAATTAAAGCCTCGTTTCATAATACGTCACCCCCTCCCCCCCTCTCACCAACCCACCAAACATTCAAATTGTTTGTTCCGTTTCTAAACGCATTCTAGACTCATTAACTAAGCATTTGTAAAAGATGTCAAAAATTGTAAGACGAGAAAAGGAATAAGATATGCGGTTCGATGTTTCAAATGCAATAGCATTTACTAAAGGAATTCAGTTTGAGATAAATTGCATTACATTTACGCAGAAGCCTTTGATTTGTTTCGATTAGCGGATAATTGATGGAGACTGTATTGATTATGCATACTGGTTATAAGTTCAGTGCTCAGCCACTACCCAAAAATTGGCACATCACATAAATCAAATAATTGCTTGATTTGTTTCGATTAGCGGATAATTGATGGAGACTGTATTGATTATGCATACTGGTTACAAGCTCAGTGCGCAGCCACTACCCAAAAATTAGCACATCACATAAATCAAATAATTGCCAGTAAAGGCAATTACAAATTTGTTTCGATTAGCGGATAATTGATGGAGACTGTATTGATTATGCATACTGGTTATAAGTTCAGTGCTCAGCCACTACCCAAAAATTGGCACATCACATAAATCAAATAATTGCCAGTAAAGGCAATTACAAACGTCCAATTTGTTTCGATTAGCGGATAATTGATGGAGACTGTAATGATTATGCATACTGGTTCTAAGCTCAGTGCGCAGCCACTACCCAAAAATTAGCACATCACATAAATCAAATAATTGCCAGTAAAGGCAATTACAAACGTCCAAACGATCACAACATCACGTACAAACAATAGAAACGAGCACATAGCATCTTTAACAATACCCAACCCAATCTACTACAGCTCACTATGCTAAAGACAAGCATACTGCCAATAAATTGTATTCTTGGCGAAGACAATCCAAAAACAAAATTAAAATTTTCAAGAATTCTTCTAAGCAAATAATGCAAGCAGTAAATAAACTCCCGACATCTGTGAAACTAAACGCCACCGGCTACGAAGCACAAGATAAAGTTCGAATCCATCCTGGATATCGTGGTGAGAAAGAATTTGTCCGTCTTCCAGCTGCTCACCGCCAAGTATCAGTCTTTGTCTGGCGTGAATCCCTCTTTATCTTGAATCTTGGCCTTCAGGTCCTCTATAGAATCACTCGGTTCAACGTCGAGAACCATGATTTTGTTTCAAAGAGTCTTTATGTTGATCTGCACATCACTGCTAAGTCGTAGGACCAAGTGATGCGTGGATTCGTTTTGACCATTTAAATCCTACAAAGTACAATCATTCTCCATTCACTTACCATCCACTTGACTCCAATCACGTATCGTATACTATCAGACCATATTATTGATATCGCTTGGTTAAATAGCCTCATGCTATTTCAATTCATGAATTTGTCTCGAAACTGTATTAAATGACAGTGCAAACTTTGCGTGCTCTTTTACTCTGCACATTAATGTAGACCTGCATTTCCCTTGCGTTTTATTGAAAATCTGGGCGACTGACGATTAAAATGATTCTTGGGCATTTCATACGAATAAAATGCCCATTTATACTTACTACGCTTATGTCCTCCCAACTGCTCTTACTAATGACGCAAACCATCTTCGAGAATTCGTTTGGTCGCCAATGCCATTTGAATAAACAGAATTCCGTCTGTAACCATGTACTGGAACTCAAACAGATCACTCAATTCTTACATTAACGAATAGCTTTTTACTTGGGCTGAGCCGACAGATATGATTTAGGCATCTCCAAACCTCAGACACTAAAGTACTGAACCAATCTACATTAAATACTGAATTTTCTCACAACCGACCAGTGACAGTGCCACATCTTTATCGTTCGTGTGTACGAATAGAGAATAAAGGGGTTAGAAGTATTTGAGTTTGCATCTCTAAGGTTGGCTTCAATGATTGTGAATATGTCTTAATCATAGGTATGCAGGGTTTTCTACATTTGGAGCTTGCTTACAGCATTCCACTGAAAGATCTGAAAATTTAGGGAGACAAAATATTTATAACTGTCAATCATTTTGATGGTCTAGACAAAAGAAAGGCTAGAAGAGATTCATGACTACGACTAAACATTTGTTAAATTTGAGCATTTTAGGCTAAAAGCAACTGGAATCTGAAATAATAAGATTATCTGCGTTTCCAATACTTTTCCATTTGCTCCACCTCATTCGGCCCCATCTATACATTTCTTGCAACAAATAAACTTGAAAGTGAATTAATCTCCGATTTGCAATATGTCTTGCGTATTTCTATAAATGGCTTGAACACACCATTTATCTGCCCACATTCCATGACTTTTCTTATTATTCTTCTCATGAAATCACATAATTTGCATCTCTTTCTAAATTCGCTTTCTTTAAACCAGAAAGGAATCGTGAAGGAGAGCTTGCACACATCATCGTGTTGGATAGAGACACGCATAGAATGAGACACAAATGAACCAAACAATCAATCAATAGGAAAAAAAAGCTATGCGCTGCAATACATTAATAATGGTTGGCGCAATAACGTTCATCACTTTGAACCATATACAATTGGAATGAAGATCAGCATTGAAAAGGGAATTCATTTGAAAGGAAATTGAGCGAACACTCTTCTGGAAAGAAGGTGGTAGATCTCTGAAAAATTTCGAACATCAACTAAATGATAAGGGCAAATATATAAAAAGACAAGGAGGCTGACTGAGGGGGAAAGAGAAGTCGAATCTGCTGAGCTCAAACCGAACAATGAAATCACGTTGCTCAACTGACCAATCAAAACGCACTCAGGCCTTATTGGGTAAAGCACTCATTCGCCTAAGTTCATTATTGCAGTGAGTGACTTAGAAGCATGACGTGCTCATCTTGGCGTTGGCGATGCAATGTTAACTTCTTCTTCGTCATGGTGAGTTTGGAATCATCATTTCATTGTGAGCATTATTGGCACTGATTCGAGTCAATGGTTGATATTCAAATATATGCAGATCATTTGTTAATTCCTTGCATAAGTAGGTGAAAAGTAATAACTGCCTATAGGTGTATAACGTAGATTCATTGCCAAATTACTCTATGCACTATGCTCATCAAACGATCACGCAATCGATCACTAGACTGGAGAAATAGGCGTGTGTGAAATCCACCTCACAACGGAATGCCTCACGTCACTACCTCACGGCTCTTTGAGCAATGAACGTGTGGTGAAGAAGGTGTTGAACATGCCGTGTCTGCATTAAGCAAACAATAACAAGCCCCTACAACAAGTGGTGAGTTGTTTCCATATAACCATCCCATGCATCGCCATGAGTCAACTGGCAATGGTGGAATTTATGCAAAACCTTGGTTCATTATCCTCCTTCTTAACCATCAAGCAGTCCTTTGAGTTGTGATTAATTGGAACGCAAATGCTACACATGCTGCGGATCCAACTTGAGAATGGCATAACTATGTGCCATGGTGTGGCTCATAGTTATATTTGTCGTTCTACTGCATGTTCACTTTAGCATTTTGGATGCACCTCATAATTCCATATTTCCTTCGTTTCGCATTCAATTTGCAAGATTCTCCACGAGACCCAGACCGAATGAATTTTTGTGCATTCATTTTTTCATGGCACCTTGAAGGAAAGTGGTGTGAATAAATGTGAGTAAAGCGATAAAAGAATCCGCAATGCTGGCTTTAATCTGCTAAAGGAAGGCAGATTTAAATTGGAGAAGTAATTCGGACCAAGTAAGGTGAACATTGTCGCCCTGAGAATTGCTTTCTTGTAAGTTCAATTCCTAGGTCACATTTTGTACTTTTGCAATTATTGCAAACACCTCATTTTATTATTTATTCATTAGTGACAGCGTCTTCAAAGTGTGAGCATGAAC
>UZAE01014186.1:0-16170 GCA_900617975.1 Rodentolepis nana | reverse complement strand
TAAACTGAATTGTTTATATCAAATGGCAGGCGTTTTGATAGTGATCAATAGCCCTTTAGTTGACTTCAAGCTTCACAGAGGGGAAGGAACATCAAAGTGAAAAAAGTCGAGAGGGGGAATAGAAGAGTGCTTCAGAGACAGATACGAAGGTAGAAAAAAGGTAAGGCGAGTACTATAGAAGTGGCCGACTATGACATACAGTGGGGGGAGGTAGTTTGAAGTGAGAAGTCAACTGCCGGTTAATAGACTTTTTGCCGTATGATTATACGTTGCCCAGGGTGCACCACGAGGAGGTAAGTCTATCGCGCACCCCGCCAAACTGAATTGTATAGATAGGGAAATAATATAAAACCCACTAGACTTTCAAGTGACCTGAGAAAAGGTACTCAGATGCAAGAGCTCAATCGTAAACCGTGGGAGAGCGAAGGGGGGGTGGGAGGGAAAGAAAAACCAGACTATCCGCGCCGTTTATTTAAGTTAATTGATGTTATCCGCAGACTCTCGGAAACTGGTTGAATCTTTACCCTTGGAGGGAGGATGAATAATATGATTGAGTGGTTGAATGGCAAATAACCATTCTAATTGGTCGATGGGACTGAAAGTATAGGCCTTTCTGATTCGTTATTTCAGTTCTTCTGCAAGCCAAGTACATTTTACGTTTAATCATAAGGTCATGTCAAAACGGTAATTTAAAAATTTTCAATATTGCCATTATTAAAATGTGAATATGAGAAAAGTGAGAATTTGGTTTGGTGAGACTTAGATTGGCATCGTACTCTAATTATTCTGCTTTTATAAGGATTATTTTTTTACTGCCTTTCACAGAGCAGCTCAATTCCAATAGATCCAGGCCAATCAACAGGAAATGATCAATTTCAGCCAATTAAGTTAATTAATTCAACTATAAAGTTCCCTGCGAGAGAGTTACTGATGTTCTCCAGCTTCATAGACATATTAATAAATTGACCTTTCCTTCTAAAAACTTGTGATATTACTTTTTACTAAGACATGCCATTTAAAATGTTACGCCTTAAAATGTTTTTTCCCACTCATCAACTTCAGAACAATTTTGAATATTAGTTAGCTTTCTCAGGGGGTATAAATGTCTACTACTTTTAGCATATAATTAGAAAATACCAAGTTAATAACAATTGGCCACCCATAAGCACAACTTTGATGATTTAATTCCTTCATTTCTCGTGTTTTCTTTTTTAGACCTCCCATCTTTGCCTGTCCGCCCGCCAAGTCTCGAAAATGATCAGTACATTTTTAGCTAATTAATTGGACAGCGATCACGTACGTTGTTGGGGCTCATTTAAATCCAATCTCTCGACAAGGAACGGCTTCGACAAACCACTCTTTCATAGCTGGTAAAGCCGATTTACAGATATTGATGATGATGATGAATATTTTCACTGTCTACTTCAATCAAGGTTTTTTACCTTCGAGTATTTTATTGCCTCACAAATGGGTGGATTCAGAAGTGGTAATCCATGAAGATATAGGACTAATTTAAGATCATGCTGAAATTAGGAGTGTTTCGACAATTACTCCAAACTATTAAATCAATAAAATTTTAAAAGTTCGATTTTATATCCCTCTCTTGGCTCCAATTTTGTAAGTCCTTTTTGTAGTGTAAGTTATCGGCGTATTAAGAAAGAAAATCAGATATTCTTCCTTACTTCCAATCCTCATTTGATAGAAGTTAGTTAGCGTTGATAACAGGATATTTATAGATAGATAAAAAACTTATGGACCAAAGTTATTGAGCATAAAGATAAGTTTGGAATTTAGCGGACGACAGGATTCATTTCGGAAGTAAAATCACTACAGTAGGCTAAAAAGGAAAAAAAACATTTCAAGAGGTATTGATGAAAAAAGTGAGGGAAACGGGGATACATATGAAATAGCTTCGCGCAGCGAGAACAAATCTGTTTTTTTACAGTGTCAAAGCTGTCAACACTGCCAAAGTTTTTTTTGCTCAAAGGTAATTGCCACTATTAATGCCAATCGTTCTAGTACTCAATGCGAAGCATGAAATGAGCATGACGTATTTATTGCTATTCAATTCGATTCTTCTAAAATTCCAGTTGCTTAAATAAAAGTTAATTCTTTGACCATTAATCAATAGTCAACTGAAACCAAAATCTCCACAGGGGACCTGGTTGTTTCTGAGGCTGCGACTATGCCAAGTCATAACTAGGTGTAATGAATGCGATAATGATGAAGCATAAGCCACAAGGCGATTTAATCCAACTTAATCCCACATCTTAGAACCCTCCTCTTTCATCCTTTAATCTTACCCGACTTATATTATCTACTAATCAATGGAAATTGGGTGTAAAGTTGGGTAGTTACCGGAGGAGAGGTTATTCAATTGTTTGGTTTGCAACAAATGTAAAGTTAGTAGTCGGCATACTTGAAGCATTTAAATCAAATGGTAGGCTTTCTGATAGTTAGCGGTAGCCCTTCAGTTGACCTCGGGCTTCGCAGAGAGGGGAGACAGCATTAAAGTCACAAAAGTCGTGAAGGACAACAGATGAGAGATTCACAGTTGTAAAAGAGACGGACAAACACAAAGGTAGGGAGGAAAAGGTAAAGTGAGTACCGTAAAAGTGGTAGAATATGACATTCAGTGGGGTCATGGTAGCTTAAGGTCTGAAGTCAGCTTCCAGTTTATAGACTTTTTGCCGTTTAAGTATACGTTGTCCAGCTTGCACCACGTGGATGTAAGTCTATTGCGGATCCATTTTTGACACATAAAGTTAGTAATTTGGCGGTGTGGGATAGACTTACCTCCACGTGATGCACCCTGGGCAACGTATATTCATACGGCAAAAAAGTCTATTGACTGGCAGTTGACTTCTCACTTCAAACTACCATCACCCCTCCCCCTGTATGTCATATTCGAATACTTCCACAGTACTCACCTCACCTTTGTTCTACCTTTGTGTTTGTCTCTTACATCTTTGAAACACTCTTCTGTTCCCCCCCCCTGTCGACTTTATTTCAATTTGATGTCCCTTCCCCTCTGTGAGGCCTGAAGTCAACTAAAGGGCTAATGATAACCAACAAGACGCCTGCCATTTGATATAAATAAATAAATATAAATAAGTTAGTAATTTGGGGTACAAAGTGTACGATTCCTGTTACTTGTTTGCAACCGAATGTGCCAAGAAGTCGCATAACATAAAATTTTTCACATTTTCAATCACGAAACAACTATTTGTCTAAAATTTTCTTTCAATCATAGTTTGAAATTTTTATCTTAACTATTAAAGTTTACGGTATCCTGGTTGGAATATCAGCATGTCAATCTTAAGAGAATATAATTTTATTATATATATATAACTGCAAATAAAAAATATAGAAGTATATTTTAAAATATTTAGATCTGAAGTATTAACGCGATGNTTGTATATATATATATATATATATATATATATATATTCAATGATTTGTGCAAACTTCAAAATTTGAAAGCTGCCAAACCAGGTATATTTTTTTCAAATCCGTAATGACTCATGCTTTGAATAAAGCTTTATGAGCAAATAAGATAGCCATACGAATAGGGAGCCATATAAAAATATTCAATTAAAAAATATTAATTTTGTTAATTATGTAAGGTATATCACAAACCCTCCTAACACCTAGGGAAACATTCTGCGGCTTTGAGTATTGGTTGAGAGTTTCCGACCCTTATATGCATTGGATTATCCATGCTAGTCTTATTCACTATTCTACTTGGTGCCCACAATTAGGTATGGCCTTGTGCTTTCAAGATCTCTATGGTTCAACGCAACGTATACTCATATGGCAAAATATCTATTAACTGTCAGTTGACTTCTGGCTTCAAACTATCCTCACCCCATTGTATGTCATATTCGACTACTTCCACAGTAACTCACCTCATCTTTTCCACTTTTGTGTCAGTCTCTTTTACATCTTTGAAACGCTCTTCTGTTCCCCCTCTCCCTCTAGACTTGTTTCACTTTGATGTTCCTCCTCCTCTGTGAAGCCTGAAGTCAACTAAAGGGCTAATGATAACCAACAAGACGCCTGCCATTTGATATAAATAAATAAATATAAATAAGTTAGTAATTTGGGGTACAAAGTGTACGATTCCTGTTACTTGTTTGCAACCGAATGTGCCAAGAAGTCGCATAACATAAAATTTTTCACATTTTCAATCACGAAACAACTATTTGTCTAAAATTTTCTTTCAATCATAGTTTGAAATTTTTATCTTAACTATTAAAGTTTACGGTATCCTGGTTGGAATATCAGCATGTCAATCTTAAGAGAATATAATTTTATTATATATATATAACTGCAAATAAAAAATATAGAAGTATATTTTAAAATATTTAGATCTGAAGTATTAACGCGATGTTTCACTGCGAATATGGACAAATTGTGAATCTCTCAATAACTGTGTTTTAAGCCTTAATGAAGCGGAATTGGTTTTTTGCTGGACACTCTTTGCCAAGTGAACTTTTAATTTTTGCTGTCGAAAAATAATCCGTCAATCTAAAATTTATTTTCACTCTAATTTATTTGCATTCCTTTTCAATGTATTCAATAGTGCCAATCCGAATTGTAACTTACAAATGAGTTCTGCTTGTATCAGAATATCTCTCAATTTTCGATATTACACTGTCAGTTAAATTCCTCTAATTTTTTTTTAATAATTATTTTGGAGTCCATGATAATTTAACCAAATTCAGTTGCCCTGAAGGAGAAAATTCAGTTAAATATTCTAGTTTGAAAGTTTATTCAAATGGCAGGCGCTTTGATAGTAATCATTAGCCCTTTAGCTGACTTCGGGCTTCACAGAGAGGAGGAGGAGGAACATCAAAGTCGAGAGGGGTAACAGTAGAGTGAACCACCCGATGTAAAGGCGACAGACAGACATGAAGGCAAAGAAACGGTAAGATGAGAACTGTGGAAGTGGTGGAATATGACATGCAGTGGGGTCATGTTAGTTCGAAGTCAGAAGTCAACTGCTTTTTTATAGACTTTGTTGCCGTAAGAGTATACTTTGCCCAGGGTGCACCATGTGGAGGCAAGTCTATCGCATACCCCCTATTTTGAAAGTTCTTGATGGGAGACTTCTTAGTACCACAAAGANATTAGGTATGGCCTTGTGCTTTCAAGATCTCTATGGTTCAACGCAACGTATACTCATATGGCAAAATATCTATTAACTGTCAGTTGACTTCTGGCTTCAAACTATCCTCACCCCATTGTATGTCATATTCGACTACTTCCACAGTAACTCACCTCATCTTTTCCACTTTTGTGTCAGTCTCTTTTACATCTTTGAAACGCTCTTCTGTTCCCCCTCTCCCTCTAGACTTGTTTCACTTTGATGTTCCTCCTCCTCTGTGAAGCCTGAAGTCAACTAAAGGGCTAATGATAACTTTCACAACGTCTGCCATTTGATGTAAATAAATAAATGGTTCAACTTAATTAATTGAAGCAAAAGCGCTAATACTAAAATTACAACGGATCTTGCTGGAATCAATAAAAAATCGACGGATAAAATTTCAGAAAGAGTACTTTGTCCCTATAACTGATTTGTGTAGTGCCTACTTTTGTCAAGAAATTAAAAACGGGAATACCGTAACCACAATGCTTAAATTTGATAAAGTTTGAAAATAAATATGTCCTTCAAGTTTAGAAAATAGAGCGGTAAACTTTTGTTAGGCAGATCAAAATTGTTGGAAGGATGTATCGTCGAATTTGATAACAAGTAAACATTTGCTAGTATTTCGGGCTTGACAATATATTTGTTCTTATGAATAACACATCAAATTTTCCTGCCAGACTGAAATGTCATTAGTATTTATAAAAGAAGCATTTTTCTAAAAATGTGCAAAAGTAGTAGCGAAGTTTAACTTTTTTTTTTTTAATATATATATATATATAATATATATTTTAAATAAAAACACCCCCCCCAAAATGCATTAAAAACTGAAAGGAAGGCTATAACAATACCTTAATAAGAATATTAATTTACCTCTATTATCAACGCTTCCCTTAAGAGTGGGAGAAAGAAATGACATTAATCGGTGTGCACGAAGCAAAGATGCACAGAAGATGCGGGAGGAATCCATCAACAAATAAAGATGGGAAAGGAGAGAGGACACTTTTAGGGGGTGGGAAGCATGCTTCTTTTAAAACGCTTTTATTCAGTTGCGTTTTATGATTTGGGAAAAAAGTGTGAGAAGAAACAAAATAAGTATTCAATGTGCGAAAGTGCATTTATTTATTCATATCAAATGGCAGACTTTTTTGATGATTGTCATTAGCCCTTCAGTTGACTTCGGTATTAGCAGAGGGTAGGAACATCAAAGTGGGGAAAAATTAGAGAGGGGGAACAGAAGAGTTATTCCCAAAATGTAAAAGAGACAGACAGACACAAAGGCAGAGAAAAGGCCTAGGTGAGTACTTTGGAAGTGGTCTAGTATGACATAAGTCGGGTCATGATGGTTTGAAAGTCATAAGTCAACTGTCGTATGAGTAAACGTTACCCAGAGTGCATCACGTGGAGATATGTCTATCGCGCACCCCTTGAGCGAAAGTAGTAGAGCAGAAACAAAAATAAAACTGGTTTCATTGAAGAAACACTATAGGATTTAAATATTTGCTCCAAACTCTTTGAGCTCAAAATTTTAATAAAATGTAATAGACTTGATCAATTAAGTAATGATTGTTGCATGTTAAGCAGCAGAAAAATGAAATGATAGTTATGTAATACATATCGATAAAACGAATAAGTGTTCAGTTTGTGCGTTCAACAAAATTTTAACAAAAGTAATACCAGCGCTTTGAAAATTTTCACCTGAAAATAGAAATAAAATTTTCCAGTTCATTTACATTTTAATAGGAAATATATATCAATAACTTTGAAAGTGAAGTGAAAAGATTATGCTCGTGTATCTTGATTAAAAGATATTATACCTACTTTAAATATTACAAATATACTATGTATAACGTGGACAATACACCACAGATCATTTAAAAAAATCTCGAAAACCGTAATAAGGTATTCTTTCAAAAATGAGTTTTTCATGAGCTCTAAGCATGCGCCCTCTGACAAAATAAAATTTACCAGAAAAACTTTTTTGAATTGATATTTTTAAGTTACGGGTGCCATAATAAACCTCGTAATTTAAAAAATACGATAAATTGAAAATATTAGAGCGAATATAAGTACCTTTTCCATGCAAGATGAATATTTCTGGGAAAACAAAGAAGAAAAAAACAGATCAGGCTTAATGAGTTAATTAGGCAACAATTCCTCCTCTCCTGTCACAGAGCACTGCTATCGGTTCACTTATTTGTAATTAATGAAAATGTCAGAAAAGAATTTGGAGAAGACCCACAACTATTTGCTTTTTATTGGATTACATTATTGTTATTATTACCTAATTATCAGCAATGTGAGCAATATTTTTTATCCTTGAATAACTTCCAAAATTGAATAAAAATTTGTTGCAAAAGGCTGGAGAAAAAATAAACAAAATTTCTTTCTTATTTGGTTTTTCACTACTCTTACACACTTATCGAATTAATAGGAATACTCATTCTCCTTGGAATCTGAATTTTTGCTTTAGAATAGGAAACACTCCTATGTTTAACTAAGAATTACAGTCTTCAATAATTACACACATGTAAATTTAAATTGTCAAAGGAAAATTACACAAATTCCGTTCAATTATATTTTGCCACATTCGTGAAAAATATGAAAGATTATTTATTTCAAATGGCAGGCTTTTTGACATTTATCATTAGCCCTAAAACTTTGACTTCAGCTTCCCCAGCAACGGATTCAATTCTTGGCCAGTCGGCTATGTCGGAGAGTGCCACTGTCCACTGTTTCTGCTTTGTTGTTTAAGTTCGTTGCACCTTGAGATCTTGAATTCTCTTCTGATCGGGAGAGTGCCACTGTCCACTGTTTCGCTTTGTTCAAGCTTTAATTTCGTTGCAACTTAAGGTCTGAAATTCTCTCCTGATTAAGGCCTTCATTGTGTGGAAAGACATCGGGTGGTCCATGCATTGCAAATCGTTGTCCCCTTCTTAGCAAATATGTCAGCAAGCTCATTGTCTTTAATGCCACAGTGACCAGGAATCCATTGTAGGACCACTGTTTTGTTTTTCTCTCTCAGCAGTTGATAGAGTTTTTACATTCGTATATTTCATCTGTTTTGGGTGATTTAACATTCGTGAAAAAATATGAAAGTTATTTTTTTCAAACATCACGCAGAATTTTCTGATGCATTTTAGTTTCGTCTCTCAAGAAAGAAACTTTAATGATGAACGCAGCCTTTTGCAATTAGTCTAGGCTTGAATGAGAATTTTTTCACGCAAAATTCCCAAAATATNGTCCTTTAGCTGACTTCGGGTTTCACAGAGAGGTGGAGAAGCATCAAAGCGGCAAAAAAGTCGAGAGGGGGACAGAATAATGATTCACAGACGTTAAAAGTCGAGAGGGGGACAGAATAATGATTCACAGACGTACCGAGAGGGGGACAGAATAATGATTCACAGACGTAAAAGAGCAAGATGGGGGACAGAATAATGATTCACAGACGTAAAAGAGAAGGGGAGGGGGGACAGAATAATGATTCACAGACGTAAAAGAGACAGAGCAGACACAAAGGTAGAAAAAAGGTGAGTTGAATACTGTGGAAGGGTTGGGATCAGAAGAGCGATTCACAGATGTAAAAGAGGCAGACAGAACAGAAGAGCGTTTCACAGATGTAAAAGAGGCAGACAGGGAAACAGAAGAGCGATTCACGGATGTAAAAGAGGCAGACAGATGACAGAATAATGATTCACAGATGTAAAAGAGACAGACAGATAAACATAAAGGCAGAGAAAAGGTAAGTCGAGTACTGTGGAAGTAGTCAAATATGACATACAGTTGGGTCATGGTAGTTTGAAGTCAAAAGACAACTGCCGAATAATCGAATTTTTTGCCGTATGAGTATACGTTGCTCAGGATGCACCACTTGGAGGTAAGTCTATCGCACACCCCAGATTGTCAATCACTGATGTTTATTTAACCCCATTCAGTTTACCAATTGGCCAATTACCAATTAGTGCATACTCACAATTCGACCATTTTTATCACCTAGAGCTTGAGTTGAATACCACAAATTGGAACAGGCCATAATTTTAGTTAACTGGCTAAAACAAAAGATGACCTGAGTTCTCTTGATTTTAGCAAATGAGAGGTCGTTATATGTTATTTACTGCGTGATTTCTTATTTTGTTATTCTTTAGATAATATTTAAGTAGTCTTCATTGCAAGGACAATAAAGAGTTGCTACTTTTCAAAGTGCCCAAATAACCAAGTACCTTGAAGTTGAAAGTTAATCAAGATTGACTTTATTTCATTATAGGAAATGAGAGTCACGGAATAGGGAGAATCATAATTCACCTGAATTCCATAATCATCGGATGAACAACTTTTACATGTTAGAGTCCTTTCAGACCTATTCTTCCAAGTTAATATCTTCCTCTTCATATGGAAAATCTAGTTGGCAAACTCATGCCATCAATCCTTTGTAAAGTGAGGTAAGCAAACGCAGGAGTATTGATCGTTGACCCAAGACTTACTGCCAACTAATAGACTTCGTTGACCTATGTAGATCAATTACTCCAAGGGAAGTGGGAGGGGGGGGGGAGTGGCTGAAATCCATGCAAAATGTAGGAAACACAATGAAGAAAGAGAAATACGAAATGTAATGAACTTTTTTTGGTTTGCCTTTCAATTTAGAACTGCAGTGTGAAATGCATCAGCAGGGGAGTGCTAATGAACGTCGACATTTTCTTACGAGCTTTTTACCCAACCTGAGCTTAACGATGAGAGACAGTCTCAATTTAATAAAAAAATAAGTTTCCAGCTCACATGAAATACTAAATGCACGCAGGCCGTTCCATGAATGTGCGCCTGACTCCCAGGAGATTTTTGAATCAGATACCGCCTCGCAATCCAATAAGAGATAGTTATTTCATGATTTCACAAACATTAATTATCATTCGCTGGTTCAAAAATATTAGGTTGGCAACTAAGTCATTGCCGACTTCAAATAAGGAGGCAAATTCGGAATTTTTGTTTAAAAATATAACTTTATTCAATTAGATATTGGCCGTTCTTGTCGATGACCTTTTTCCATCCTTCTGGCAGAGTAAAAATTCCCCGTTCGTAAAATGTCTGGTCTTGCTATTAAAAAACTGAATTAGGTGTGATCCGACATCATCCGCGTTGTTCAAAATTTTACCATTTAAAGAGTTTTGCATGGAACGAAACAAATGGTAATCCGAAGGCGCAAGGTCAGGGCTATATGGTGGGTGTGACAAAACATCCCAACCCAGTTCCAATAATTTTTTGCCGAGTAACCAAAGATGTGTGGGGGGGGGGGGGCCTTGCGTTATCATGATGGAAAACAACACCCTTCCGATTTGATAATGCCGGCCGCTTATCTTCAATTGCATCCTTCAGTTTTTCGAGTTGTCCAACATACATATTTGAATTTATCGTTTGGTTCTGCGGCATGAGTTCAAAATACAAAATTCCTTTGTGATCCCACCACACTGACAGCATAATCTTTTTTTGGTGATTCTCTGCTGCTTTTGATACTGTTTGGGCTGGTTGATCTTGCTTCACCCATGATCTCTTGCGAGTAACATTGTTATAAACTATCCACTTTTCGTCGCCAGTAACTAGGTTCTTCCTCGGAAATGGATCATTCTCATTGCGTTTCAGTAGCGGCGAATCACAGATGCTAATCCGTTGCGTCAAATGAATTTCCTTTAACTGGTGAGGGATCCATAAATCAAGTTTCTTGACATAACCGAGGGTTTTTCATTTTTTTTTCAATGCATGTATGCGACACATTGAGCTTCTCTGCAATATCTCGTGTTGTGCTGTGACGATTTGAATCGATAATGGCCTTGATATGGGTTTCATCCACTTCGACTGGGCGGCCAGATCGTTGTGAATTTTTCAGTGAAAAATCACCGGAACGAAATCTTTCAAACCAATTTCGACACTGCCTTTCTTTTAAGGCGGCTTCATCTCCATATACGGCACATAACTTCTTTTGTGCTTGCGATGCGTTCTTGCCTTGTCGGAAGTAATACAATAAAATGTGTCGGAAGTGCACGTCCTGTTCTTTCATTTTTAAATTGGGATAAAAACAGAACTAAAGAACTGAACAAAAAAATTTTTTACTAATTAACCTAGAAGCCCATACGGTAAGAAAAAAATATAGGTTAGATGCTCTGGCCACGTTAACAAAACAAAAGAAAGTATAGAGTGAATCCGTCAACAAAAACGGCAATGACTTAGTTGCCAACCCAATAGTTGCCAAGACATATCGATAGTTGACGGGTCGCTCACTCTGCAGTCAAAAACTCTCTCACAAAGGCGTCAACAGTCAGCCTCCCAAAGTTGGCCTTAATTTGCCTTTCTATCAGCTGGAGTCGACTT
This sequence comes from Rodentolepis nana, assembly GCA_900617975.1. NCBI lineage: Eukaryota > Metazoa > Platyhelminthes > Cestoda > Cyclophyllidea > Hymenolepididae > Rodentolepis > Rodentolepis nana. The sequence goes on along the minus strand of UZAE01014186.1, from coordinate 4,664 downwards.
CGCTCGATACTGATGAAGATATATTTACTTACAAGTTTAATTTTATTACACCGAAGCAAAATAAAATTAAAAATTTAATTGTTTTTTACTCTAAATATCCTATATTTGTCGAAGTGGGCTAAATTTTATCTCGTTATTTTGTAGAAAGTTTTAATAAATTATGGAAGTCTATGCAATCACGTGTTATCATTGAGTCCCGGGAAAATGCGCCCATTTTTGGAGGCATACGAAATTAAGGTGGAGGATATCTGGCCTAGTTTGGTCTTATTCTTGAAGTAACGTTATTATGCATCGGAAGTGATTTGCATTTTTTTCCCAATTCTTATCTTTCCTGGGTAAAAGAAGAGTATGTAATTTATATTCCTCGCGAAGCTCAATTTCATGGAAACCTTCCTTTTCCTTCATCTCCATACCGCCGGGTTCAGATGAGCTGTTATTTACCATTTGGAAATACCTTTAGTTGGTGATAAAATTGCTACATTCGCCACAGCTAAAATTTTTCAGAATATTTAAAACACTTCCACTTGCCCAACAGACTTTCTACGACTCATCTCGAACAGAGGCTCTCAACATGGGTCCAACAGATGCAAAATGGGAATTTAATTCATTCCAGTCCTCAGCCCTCCCTCTTTATTCTTCCATTTGCTATCTGGATAGTACTAGAGTTTTGGGGTATTTTGCATTCTAGATGTGCCTCGAAGGGTATTGACCTGAAAATGTTTGTGTTCGCAAAGGAGTACGTTAATCAATGAGCTTCATGCACTAACTCATATCTCCACTTCTATCCTCCATGAACTTCTCCCTGACTGTTAAATATTCAATGGAGTTAATATCAACAGGGAAAAAACGTAGCATTCCAAAGTGGCAGATTACGCGCTACCTTAGCTTATTTCGCCTGTTCTTAGCGCAACTATGAAAGCGCTATCTTTCTACCATTGTCAAGGTTACAGTTCGCCTGTAATGATATTAACCTCCCTTTCTATAATTACTTATACTTGTCGTTTTTTAATACAACGCATACCCGTTTCTGGCATTTGTAGCGCTCCTGTACGCATAGTTCCGTCTTCTTCTCCACCTCCTATTGTCCGACTTGTGGCGCTTTCGCTGCTTCCATTAGCTTAGCCGCGCGCAATTCCACACTCCATTTAAATTGCATGACATTCTGCCCCATTCATTCAATCATTCTGGTTTTTTTGTTTGTGCCGAAGAAAAGTTAAAATTTTGTTTAATTCATTTAAATATAACCTGTTGCCTTGCCAGCGCAATTTTTGCCAGCCAACTATTGTATACTGGGTTTGTTGGAGTGCTATTAAACTGATCTTACGTTTTAATACAACGTGGGACTAACTTATTTGTTCAAAAGGATGGCTGTTTCCCTTATGCCCTCCCACCTCCCTATTTGAATAATTAAAGAAGGGGAAAGAATGCCTCCTTGGGAGGTACATTACCAGAAAATGAAGAAACGAGAGGATAGATGGTTGGTAGGTACTTAGAGGAATAGAAAAAAATCTACTATTTGCAGAACCACTATTTAGCTCTTTATTCATTGCACAAGGTGGAGGGAGGGAGTGGGGTGAGGGGGGGGGGTTAAGAGCATGGAAGGAAGAAAAGGTTATCTACGGAGGAAATGTGCAGAAGTTGCAACAGAATGTGAAAAGGCTATCATTAGTCTATTAAGCGCTCAGAAATGATCACGAATTTTCCTTTTACAAGCAAAATTCACATTATCCACCATGCGAAAGAAGTTCCTGCTAATTTTGTATCTAGGCAGAAAGATGTCTCCTTTTTTCTCACCTAAAATGCATTATTTAATTTACTTTGCAAGCTATCTACATTTTAAAAAAATAGGCGAATCACTACATGGCCCTGTGATAATATAACCATTTAAAATTCAAATCCAGATAGGAGTATAAGGAAATAGGTGAATTTTTTGCCAATCAGAAAGAAGGAGAAATTGCATAGAATTTTAGGTTCAGGAAGGAGCTGCCTGCCAAATACGTTTACAGTAGCAGGCTGCAATTTGTCATATCGACATTAACGCTCTGTCCTCGGGGTTGACTTCATTCTTTCCCTTACCTTTAATAAACTAGATAACATGGAAAGTGCTTCCGGTGAGTATTAAGATCAATATCAGTTCTAATGCAGGTGGTTTTGGATTTTAATGTGCATTTTGAAGGAAAAATAGAAGAAATGGAGATGAAATAAATTTGACGCTGAATGAATTTAAAGCTCACTGCGATACATTGAATTTGATTGCACGAAGCTAGAATATGCACTTATTAAGTAAAATATGAGGAAAGAAATGAAAGTTTGGAAAAGTAGAAAAGTAACATTGGCATAAACACACGTCCACTTAGTGTAAAGTTTCTATTGGTGACCATGACTTGATGCATGCAGCTTACTATGGTAACGCCTTCGTATATATATAAATGCAAAATTAGTAATAAGTATTCATATAAAGGGCCCAAGAGCGTAGAATTGTGAGCTCTACAATAATCAATGGTGACCTTTGGGGATTTGTCGAGGGCACCAAAAATTCTTCCCATATTTTCCTCTGGACTTAATGTTAGTTCTTGGAATGAGATCTTACTCTAAATGTCATATACATACTAATATTTTTATTAGCTCCATTAGCGACCATGGTTCCAAAAGAACCATAAAAATCTGTCGTTCTGTGGCGAATTGTAGAAGATGGGTTCCTAACTAATAAACTGTCTTTAATCAACAAGACCTTGGCCAGTAATTTGCTGAAAATACTTGGGTCGCCAATCGCACATTTAAAGAAGTATTTAGACCCACCAAATTCCATTTGTTCACTTATCTCAAATGAACGGATTAAGCTTGTATTTACCACTAATACTGTAATTGCATTTTATCCATTCTGAAATGAAATATACTCAAGACCTTCTACCAATAATTCCACATCTTCTCTTCCAAACAAAGAATGGCTTATACTCTCCTATCCAAATACATGACTCATCAATAGTTTTCGAACAAAATTATTCGGTTCTTAGTTCCAGGCTGTGAATCTTCACATCTAATGCCGTTTCGTTCCGAACTCATGAGTAAACGCCTTTTGCGAGTAGGTTTCGAATAGAAATGACCTTTTTAAACCAAGAAAAAGTAAATTCACAGGTTCATGCAAATTTTCCACTAGTCTTGAATATTTGTTAAAGTGTGACAGGCTGCAAGATCGTTGGTTTTTTATTGTAAAGTGCAAAATGAAAATAAAACAAAATAAAATAAGGAGTACAGTTTCCAAATTCGTAATATCAAAGGCGTAAAAAAGCCAAATTTGCAGTATTCATTCAATTCATTTTAGAGTGTGTTAATGTATTTCACATGGGGTGTTCGATAGACTTACATCCACGTGGTGCACCGACAGTTGACTTCTGACTTCAAACGACCATCACCCCACTGTATGTCATATTTAACCACTTCCGCAGTACTCATCTTACCTTTTCTCTGCCATTGTGTCTGCCTGTCTGCCTCTTTTACATCTGTGAATCACTCTTCTGTCCCCCCTCTCGAATTTTTCTCACTATGATATTCCTCCATTCTGTGAAGCCCAAAGTCAACTAAAGGGCTAATGATAAATATCAAAACGTCTGCCATCTGATACAAATAAATAAATAAATAAATGTCTGTCACATACGGAGTTCATTAACAAGTTTAGCCACTTCAATTAAGTCACAGGTTTGTAAAGCTATAGTCGTTTCAATTGTAACAGGGCCCACTAAATTTTACTCGACATGGAATAATCAACATATTACCTTCCAACTCCTTCTAAATATCGAATTTTTATTAATTTCCTGGATGCTAGGAGATTAACTACTCAAGATGCAATGGCAGTGGGTATTTAGATTAGTCTTTTTTGAAATTAGATTGAATAAAACTCCACCAGTTAATCTTCATACTTAAGACTGTCATTAAATATTCTTGAACAGAATTCATATGGGAATTTCCACCAGTAAATCATAGACTGCCTATTCTAACATCATTTTCGATATTTCTAGTTGCCAAAGCTAAGCACATAAGTTAGTGTCAAATGCGGCAAATTAAAAATAATTATTACTAAAAATTGTTTGTTTAATCTTCAATGAGTAAAAGAAGGCATCTGATACTTCGAGAAATTCTAGTTTCATCTCAAGAATTCGAGCACTGTTAATTCAGGCACGAATAAAATAGAATTCAATTGTTCCAAATCACTTTGTAATTCAAGAAAGACCGTGTAAAGATGAAAACATTGACGGACCTCTAACAGTTGAAATATTAGGTTGGCAACTAAGTCATTGTCGATTTCAAATAAGAAGGCAAATTCGGAATTTTTGTTTAAAAATATAACTTTATTCAATTAGATATTGGCCGTTCTTGTCGATGACCTTTTTCCATCCTTCTGGCAGAGTAAAAATTCCCCGTTCGTAAAATGTCTGGTCTTGCTATTAAAAAACTGAATTAGGTGTGATCCGACATCATCCGCGTTGTTCAAAATTTTACCATTTAAAGAGTTTTGCATGGAACGAAACAAATGGTAATCCGAAGGCGCAAGGTCAGGGCTATATGGTGGGTGTGACAAAACATCCCAACCCAGTTCCAATAATTTTTACCCAGTAACCAAAGATGTGTGGGGGGGGGGGGGGCCGTGCGTTACCGTGGTGAAACAA
>UZAE01014184.1:0-16179 GCA_900617975.1 Rodentolepis nana | reverse complement strand
GTATTGACAAATCGATTAGTGTCATTTCCTGTCGCATCACATTGAACTCATCCGCATATTTAGAGATGGGGTCGTGATCAATTTGTCGGATTTCAAATGGAAATTGCATCTTTAAAAAATTCAATTGAAAAGCAGAGTGGTTGACTGCGCGAAGAAAGAAAAAGTAGCAAACTTTTGCGAGTAATTGCATTAATGCAATAGACCACACCCTTTCGTTGTCAATTATACTTCAATAACTAGAATTAACTCATTTTCGTCATAAAATTCTTAGCACACAATTTGTTGTGTGCTAACGTTTAAAGAGAATGGAGCACAATTTGTTTCAAAAGCCTAATTTTCACGTCATAAGTGCTTGCACAACTAATTGTACTTTGCTACTGAAATTGACATTCATCATATAAAAGATTAAACATGTGTTTTTTATGGAGGATGATATGATTTAGAAAAAAATATTGAAGTAATTTGAAATATCATGTTCGATAAGGCCAACCGCCTTTTCTAAAATTGGAAGCAGAGAGAAAATTTAATTCATAAAATTTTAATTTAGTTTATTGCAAAAGAAAACAAAATTTTATTGAATAATTACAGTAGGCGGAGCAATAAATTAGAAATGCATTTTTGTGAAGTAAATTAAAATCGTTTTGAGCAGGTTTAAGTTGTGTAGTTGTGTGCTGTAAATCAGCATTGAAACATATAAATTTTTGAGGAAATTTAAAAATTTTTATAAATACAAAGTCAAGATAAATTATATTTTGGCCGGTGACGACTTATAACATTTATTCGTTCAGGACAATTTCTTCGTTTAGACATGAAACTGATAATGCGACTTATACAATAGTTCGTATTCAACATGAGATTCGACAAATTCACTTTTTTGTGCGCATAATAATGAAATAAAAGTCATAAATGAAAATCACAGCAATTTGCATTTATTTGTTTAATTATTTGAATTAAATCTGAACAAGCAATTTTGCCTTCGTAATGACTTTTGACTTGCTTATTAAACAACTTACTATGAAATTGCAGTGCTGAGTCAATGACTTTAGAATAAATGTTTTGTCCTTAAAAGTTTACTCTCTTAATATGAGTATTTCTTGAAAACTGAACATCGTAGTTAAACTCATAAAATCTTTTTTCATATTTACCGATTAGTTAATTGATATATTTATCAAGAATTAAATCAAATGTGCGATTCAAATAAAATTAGTTTACTCTTGTTCAAAACTAAGTTAACTTCTAATTATTTATTTATGTTCAAAGCAGCAGTCACGACTGGATCCATATTCTCAAGCAAGTTACTGGTTTTGTCGTCATTTCAATTATTCATTGCCATTTTTTCAATTACTCACTACATCTTTTTTATTTAGTTCTTCTTGGAATCCTGAAATGGATTCTCAAATAATTGCAGTGATTAGAAAAAGGGTTTTGAATCTCAAATAATTACTGGAAACAATGTTCATTTTTAAACTGATGATAATTGAATTTTAAACAGATCATTTACATGTCTTCATTAAAAACAACAATTTCCAAATTACCAGAGTCAAATCTTTGTTCATGTGAAATCCTTTGTGCCAAAAAGTATCCCAGAAAAGGTTAAGTTACACTTACGGACAACGGCATTAATACATGAAAGTAATACAATAATTATGTGACTGTCTGTTATTTCAAATAGTAGGTATTATGATATTTTCCATTAGCCACACAGGGTGGGGGGAACATGCATATAGGCATTCATTAGTTGCATCCTTGGGTTTCTAATGTTTCTGTGTTCTTTTGAAATCCTTTGTGCCAAAAAAGTATTATGAAAGTATTACTCCTATTCTGTGAAGAGGTTTTGGAGTAATGAGAGGTTGTTTTTGTGTGTCATCGATTTTTAATGCTTTCTTTAATTCTGTGGGTTTCCGTATTAGTGCAAATTGCGTTTTCAGGTGTCTGGATCTATTTTCATAGTTGCCGAAGAATTTGTCTATAGGATCAAGGATCAAGGCCTTTACTGTGATAAGGGAACATCTTATGGTGCTCCCTGTAACCAGGAGAATTGCATCAATGGGTGTTGATATTATTCTTCCAGTAATTAGTCGTAATGTCTGCCTGTGTGCCACGAATGTAAACATTGATTGGATTATAAAAGAGCGAACTCACAATGTTGTCATATAAAAGGGATTCATAAATCTGGGAAAATTATTCACAAACGCACCAAATCCAATGATCTTCAGTCTTTTCATTTTGTCTTTGTTGCAAATTAGCGCTCAACTTGAAATAGACGGTTCTGTTGAGTCAGCTTCGACATGTTCAAGAATCGTTTCAACACCAAGTGGCAAAACAAGCACCATGGCTTTTTATATGCGCACAACTTTGGTAAAAATACTTTATTTAAATGGCATTATACATCGTTGCCACTTGCAGTTTGTAGGTGTATATTCAAACGGCTCCAATAGGGTGATACGATTCATTGAGAATAAATGCGTTCTTGGAAGATCCGAAATCGGGGAACCTTGCAATATGGATTCTGGTAAAGAATTCAATTTTGAATTCGAAGGATCTAATCGGTAACCTTTCTACAGATCCAACCACAGTTACACTTGACGACCCTTCACCATTCGAATCACTGACAGTTCATGGAAATGAATATTCTTGTGTTGCTACATTTGCTCCTAATTGTGAATTCAAGTCAGTTAGTGAAGGTGAGGAATGCATTGAAGTTAGAAATTATTATGTAAAAAAATTAATAATATATATTTTTAAAAGACTTTTGCATATTCAATGATTACCATTTGTAGGAGCGCTTTTACCGCAAACCTCATTTCCGTTTGCAAGATTTGAAGCAGGAAAATAAGCCGTCAATATCAGCTTTTCTGTGAAAGGATCGAATCCCGATTGGAAGGTACGTTAACATTTCAAGAAGATTGAAAGCTCATTGTATTGTAAATTTGATGACAAAAATTTTGGTTTAAATTTTCAGAGAACATTGGATTTAAATTACTATTAATTTGACCGAAAGTAATATGCTGACCTTTATACATTTCATACTTTTAAGGTCTATTTGATAAGGGGAAATGAGGTACAATGTGCATGGAATGGGAAAATTGTGGATGCAAAAAACAACCCTAACAATTGCGGTACGCAGATTCGAATTAGAATGAAAATCATATTATAGCAGATTTATTGCACTTTTTGCAAAATTAACAGGCAACCTGATCGAAAACATTAAACTAAACCAGTTGGATTATACTTTTGAGTATAAACGTGAAGGTGGCGAAGAATTCACACCTTTTCTAATTGAAAGTCCTCTGTCAAGAGTAGGGATTTCTGTTTATTGGACAAGAGAAGGTATGGCATGTTCTAAACAAATCATATCTATCTCGATTAATTTGACTACCCGAAAATTCCTGCTCATTCAGGCCCGTCCCCTGATGTAGTGGAATGCTCAAGTGAGTTTCAAACATTTATTTTCAATCTCTTTTCAAACGAATCGGAATTAATTTGATGTGTTTGCAAACAGAATATATGTCTTCTACGACAGCAAGCACGCTCTTTCAATCCTTATCATTTCATAAAAAAACAATTTGAATTTTTCTTTGAATAGATGGAATACATTTTAAACATAAAATCTATTTACTGATGAACAATTTGGCAAAATCAAAATTATTAAGTTGAAATTGGCATTTAGTGACAATGATTAGTAGCTCAATTCGTTTATTCTGTAAAACTGCGATAGAGGAAATGCCATAAATGTTTGTGGAATTTAAATGATACACCTCTTGTTCTTATATTTGGTCAGAACATTTGATGAGGATGGCAGTTCTTACTTGCATGAAAAGCTCAATAATCACTGAAATTTTCATGTTTTTAGAGACGACAACAAGCAGTGGTAAGTCAGTATTTGCATGTATTCCGATTTGCGTATATTGGTGCGTACTATACTGTTCGATGGACTTTCCATGAGCTTAGGAATAATGATTAAAATTAAATTTAAAATATAATTGGTGTTCCTTGAAAGTTTATTTCCATGGAGATCGTAGTACTTTGAAGTTCAACTGTTGACAGGGTTCTTCAAATTTATTAACTAAAACATGGGACATATTTAGAAAATGATTAGACCCTTGTGTTAGTTAAATTTAAACAAACTTCCGTGCATTCAAACTGTGCTAACTTGTATCCTTTGCTCCTTCAACAAAATAGCCTCCACAACTGGTATCATTTTCTCACGCAAGTTTCTCACTTTGTCTGCATTTGCATATATCCATTAGAAATGTTGCAATAATTCTCAACATTTATTTTTGGCACTTTATTTAGTTCTTCTTGGCATGATTCAATGGGTCTTCCAGTAATTGTCCTTGCCTTGATGAAAATGTTAACATTTTTCCTAAGATAATTTACAGTTTTGGCATATCGATGACATATTTTTCTTTACAAAACATTGCCTACTATTATTATCCTTGGATATAAATCTTTACGTATTAAAAATCATTATTAAGAAATAACTGTTCAATAAAAATTAATAAAAATTAATGTTTAAATTGCAGTAATCTCATTTCTTTTGTATTGAAATAAGAAAACATTTAGCATATCGATTTACATAAATGGAATCATATGATTCAACAAACACATGTCTCTGAAATTGCTGAACTAAGTTGGATATGCAGAAATAAAACAGAGGGGTCACTGTTGGAAGAGCACATTCTAGTTCGAATGGTAAGTGATTGACCGTTTCCGCAACTGTAATCGTTGTTGATTAATTAAGGCACATTATTCAAAATCTTAATGTTGAATACTTATACATTCTAACACAATGACGGCACTTAGCATGGAATCACATCGTCTTTGTGATATAAATATTTGAAAGGACTTTTGCTGCAATTTTTGGCCAAGAAAATTGGGCTTCAAATTTCTAATAAAGTAACGTCAAGTGTTTTAGTGTTCAAATTCAGCTGCCTCCACTAACGAGGTAGCCAGGCGGCGACTCAGGGTCAAGTGGATTCGAATTGAAAATTAATAAGACGAATGCTCAAAAAACTGGACATCGAAAATTGCCGAAGCTCTTGCAGTTGCTTAGTATAGGTGTAACGACCCTAATAAATATCATGTATAACACAAGGAAAATCGATAAAGATGAGCTTTCAAAATAGCCTCCAATTAATTCTCGAATTTTTAATGGTGCTTCGATCTCCTTTTAACACAGAAGCTGCTCTTTTGCAGCACTAACTTTATATTGACATTCTAATACCCCGCGAATTTGATCGTCTTACGCAGGCTCCAATTATCTTTGTAGAAAAGTTAATTTAAAGGGGTTTTATGAATGGAATTAGGTCTTCTTTATGATATTGATAGTCGAAAGGACTATTGCTGCAACTTTTCATCATCTGCTCAGTACTTGAATGTAAAATTGAAAAATTCACTGTCAATTCTTATTTGTTGGGTTCAATGAGAGATCAATTAAGCACATTCATCTGAAAAGATGCCTTTGGCTAAAATTATAGATGAAATTTAAACATCGAATTACTCAAATATTCCATATAAATGAACATCGTCCACCCAATTTAAGGAAAATATTGGAACTGTGGGTTCTTATCCCACTTTTTAAATTAAATAACTATTTCGAGTGTGAAACACTAAGAACTGTATGCAGCAGATTGTAATCGAACTAGAACAGCATGATTGGCAAAAAGACGATAATTGAATGATTGATAGAAGGTTTAAATCAATCATATATGCAAACTTTACATGAAACATTATTGGTTTGAAGCTAATAGGTTTTTAATTGCAGATAGTACTCATTCTAAATGGAAATTTAATGTTGTTCTCTTGTCGTCATCACAAAATTGGTGATTAAACGCACTGTTCCAGCTATTCTCATTCGGACTGCAGACTCTTCCAGTAGTTCAAAAGGAAACGCTCTAACCTGGGGGTTGAGAGAATTTGAAATGATCTAAAGAAAGTGCAAAAAATGATTAGTTCAACAAATTCAGATAACCGTTGAATAAGTATCCGCATAGGAAATAAATGTAAACTGAGATGTTTTGGAAAATCAAAATTATCGACCTTCCTTCGGTGACCCCAATGGAAGCCACTCCAAATGCGCGCTTCCAACAGTGACTCCCTCTGTTTTACTTCTGCACATACAACTTACTTCAGCAATTTCAGAGACATGTGTTTGTTGAATGGGTCAGGATTTGTTTACCTTCAACTAATAGGTGGATTTATGAAGGTTCATGTAAGCATGTGCATTTAATCATATTATAAGGTATTTGTTTATTTTTCATGTCATTTGTCAGACGATAAACACAAGGTCGTCGTGTCTTATTCCCTTCGCCTTCAAACCCAATATCCCAATACCTACATTACCACCCTCTAGCTAAATAGTTTTTTATATCAGACACAATGTATCATCGAATTCGGAGGTGTTAATTCCTCCGAATAAAATCATTCCCAGCTTATTATCTGCCTTAATATAATATCAATGGTCAAATTTAATTGAAGCCTAGAACTAAAACGGCGAGTGGAAAATGTTATTAATAAATCTGACATTGTTAACCTGGTAGTAAATAGTTAATTTTCGACCAGTCAATGAGTCAGATTGTGAATTGAACTCTTATTGCAGGCAACTGCGAAATAGAACCAAACAATTCTTGGACTGACGTCGAAAGCACCAGCTTCTAAGAGCACATTTAAAGTAGTTGCATGATCACTGTTTAAGGAGGCGCTGGAGAGATCACGTATAAGTCCATATTCGTTCAGATTAAGCGGTTCACGGTTTGTTGACCTTCAACTAATAGCTGGATTTATGAAGGTTCTTGTAAGCATATGCATCTAATCATATTATATGTTATTTGTTTATTTTTCACGTCATTTGTCAGACGATAAACACAAGGTCGTCGTGTCTGATTCCCCTCATCTTCAAACCCAATATCCCATCATCCCAATACCTGCATTCCCACCCTCCTCTTGTCTTATCAAAATGCATCTGCACGCATTCAGCGTTAGCGTTCAGGCATTAATGCTACTCAATTTACCTCGTTCCTCACACCTCATTCATCCCATACCTCAATTTAGTTCATGTGGAAACTCCAACTCAAACGAATCCTTGATGTGCAAATTAATCTGTTTTCAAAATTTAGTTAAGAAAGAACAACTTAAATGCTAGCTAAATAATTTGGTACGGGAATAAAATTCAACTCTAGACAAAATTAAATTAATAATTTGCTATACTACTAACAACAATTAGTAATGTTTTGACTGATGCAACAATCATATTCATTCGTATTTCACAGCTGATTGAAGTCGATGTGATGATCTTTGGATATATCAGATGTAAGTTTTAGAGGCACATTGAATATATTTCAAACGCCAATAAAGAGAACCGTTAGGCCTTAAGGCCATTTGGGGATTAACATAGATTTGATTCCGACGGTAATTTTAAATTGTAAATATATTAGCTCAAAATTATAGCAGGAAATGACGTATGGCTATATGAATGCAGTGTATTATCAATTCCACATAGGCATCACGATTTTTTTTCGGAAATCACTTCATCTCGTTGTCTATATAACTATATATATATATATATATATATATATATAATTAAGTTAAATCTGTATTGTGTTAAATGAACCAATGCATTATTCCAGGTCACTGATAATAAACACACTTTAACTATTGCAAACTTCGAACGCAACAAGCCATTCTGCGCACGTAATTAACAAATTGTGCATTTTCCCTGACATAAAATATCGATAAAAGTAAAACGTGGATTACCGTTTTTATTATGAATATTTGCTCCCCTCAGAAACTATTCAGTGTGTGGAGAAAGAATTATTATTATTGAATTCCAGAGTCGGTGGTTGTGGTTTGATACCAATTTTACACAAAATTAAAAATAACTTCAAATTTGAAATACAAAGTTGAAACGTGCAAATTGAAGCACTTCATTTCTTCAAAGCCTTTTTCTGGGTTTTATGGGAGTGGAAATTGGAAAGGCGCATAATAATTTTTCATTATTTTATGGAACTAATCATAAAAATGTACCAGGAGTAAGATTATAATCATTATTTATTTCCTCATGTGTTTGAACTTTCAGCGGATGTTATTAATTCCATTTCAATCGCATAAAATGCTGGAAGCAAATGAAATACTTGTATCAAAGGAATGTTTATTGCAACCAACACGGTAATTATCAGACTTGACTACATTTTGGCTTATGGACGTTTTAAGGGCAAAAATTCAATTCTCCTGGATATCGATTAATAATAAAAATAGTTGCCACCAATTTCAACTATGAAGCTACATATTACAAAATCGCTAGAATGAGTGTTAGTTAAAGATACAAGGAGCAGGAAACTTGAGGCATTATTGTCTTGGAAAAAAATTATTAAAATAAACAATAGAAGTCCGTAAAAGAATAAATAATGAAAGCACTTGAGAGTACTCTTTGCTTCTCTCTCAATGAAAGTGTCGTAAACAAGCTGAACAAATTACCAGCCAAAAATTCAACTGATAAATATATTTAAATTGTTACGACGCTGTCACCTTCATTGTTTTCAAATTCAAGTTAAGGTTATTTGAATTTTCTGAAGTACATATATATATATATATATATATATATATATACATATATATATCTTGGAATGAAACTGTATTATTTATGTTAGCCTTTATTCCAGTTAAAATTATCTCCTAATGGTATTAATCAATCGATGTTGTTATGGTAAAGGTTACATATATTTAGGCAGGGGACGATTGCACGCTAATAGACATTTAAATCAAATTAAACACGGCTTTCAACTCAAGCGCTGTTTCACTTTTATACCATTTGAGGGTCTATTTTAANCGTCACAAATGAACAACGAAGAAGCTGGAGCGTCACAACCCTGAAGGTGAGTACATGTCGATTAATGGTTATTTATTTATTTACTTCAAATGGCAGGCGCTTTGATATTTATCATTAGGCCTTTAGCTGACTTCGGGCTTCACAGGGTGAAGGAGCATTATAGTAACAGAAAGTCGAGGGATGGGGAACAGAAGAGTGGTTCACAGTTGTAAAAGAGACAGACACAAAGGCAGAGAAAAGGTAGGATGATTACTGAGGAAGTAGTAGAATATGGCATTCAGTGGAGTTATTGTAGTTTGAAGTCAGACGTCAACTGCCGGTTAATAGACTTTTTTGCCGTATGAGTATACGTTGTTCAGGGTGCACCACGTGGAGGTAAGTCTATCGCACACCCCTTAATGGTTATTAAAAATAATCAAATGCCTAAGATTTATTTAAACTCGACAGGTGGTATTATAAATATTTTCCGCAAAAACTGCTTTGAATCGTTGATCCGAATACATGAAGCCTTGATGAGGCTTATGGTTTATTTAAAAAAAAATAATAAATTTAGAATTAATGAAAAGCGTTTAACCTGTTCGCCTGCCAACTGAGATGTCACAAAAGGAAATGCTCACAGATGCCTACCTCGAGTTTGAAACTTCCAAAAGCACTGCGCTTAGTCGGCGTTATAAATTGCTTCAAAGTGTTAACCGCCATGCAGAATATTCAAACGCTTCATCTCAAGGGAATTTTGACGTTTTTAACCCGTTCAAACTAAATCAAACTTAAATTCAATGCTTGTTTAGCAGAAAGGATCTGACAACCCTCCAGTACAACATTTTAAACATTTTATGTAATTTTGTATTACATCAAGTTCAAAAACTTGAGTATATAGATGCACTTTTAGTGATTAGCAACAAATATTTTAATCAGGAATTTATAGCAATGTATAAAACCTCATGCTATTTTCAGCAGAAACTCGCATTTTTTACTTATTTTGCATGTATTATTATTTTGTGATTTAGTGTCCTTTTTGGACAGAATAAGAGTGAGAAATCAAAAAAAGTCATTTTAGCTTCAAATTAAGATTTATTTTGCAACTAAGGCGCCTTTTAGCTCAGCTTATATTGCCACCCTTTAAAGTGCCATCATTTTCATTTGCTGATTAACATTGCAATAAATTCTGAATTTCAAAATATAAATTATATAATTAAAATTATTAAAAGCATTTATTTGACAATTACACTGACAAAAAAATAATTTTTCTTAGAAGCAAATTCTAATGTGGGAAAAATGAAAGCGCTTTCATAAGCCCTAAGAGGTGCTGTTTGAATTGAATAAGAAAGTAATATCATGCCAGCATTTCATTATCCCACCTCGATTTAATAGTTGTGTAAATTAAATGTAATTAAATGTTTTTCAGTGACTAAAACTATCATAAGTTCCTTTTGAAATGTAAAAATCATGGAATGGCTATTTAAAATTCTATCTGTGAATAATAATGTTGTGACTCTTGTTTTGTAGATATTTTGGCTTATAATTAATTAATTCGCTCCTTATTTAATACATCTTTGCGTTTAACTTTCGCTTAAAATCTCTAATTTGTTTTATTTCTGACTTACAGTTTTGCGGAACTTGTGAATTTGTCCACAATATATATTTCCACTTCACTTTATTCCAATCACGTAGAACATCGCTCCCACCCCCCCACCCCCCAGGGGTTTAAAAAGTGGAATGAGTGAAATTTGCCCCTAATTTATCGGTTTTTTTATTGATTTGTATCAGGTGTAACCTCATTGGCACAATGGTACATTGTGCACCTGTGGCCTTACTAATTGCATAATATCTGCTTCCCAACCTCATTTATAAATAAAATCACAATTCATCCCAAAATAACGCGCTTCATAAATACCCTTTTAGGTCCTTGCGATTAAAAAGTTACTTTCAATGTTTCATTATTTTGTAAGTCGTGTGTGTATTTGAAAAGAAGGCTGTAGTTTAATCTTTAGTTTTTTATTTAACTTCAGCTGAAAAGTCAATTATTTTCTACGAAATTTTACAAATGTCTAAGTTCTTTGGCTGTGTGAACGTAGTTTGGCATAGGAATAAGTAAACGTTACATGGTGTCTCAAAATACTACAACTATCGATTAAATTATTATATAACTTCATCGGATTCATACTGAGCTAAATTTAATGACAAAAGCAATCAAACTAAAGAAAATTACCATAATATTAATTGCGAAGCCAATTCCAGTAAGGTAAACATTGGTGAAAATTGTTTTAGTAATGTCCTTAATTGAGGCACTCACATTAACCATAACCAGACAATGCAGTCGTGTGTCCACACGCCAGCAACATATTTAGAAACAAGTTGAAACCTTCGAACATCCAATAGGCAATTTTAGCAATAATAATAGCAATACATATTATATTTTTTGTATAAACAAATTTTTATGGCTAATATTGCAACATTCCATTAATTATATTTAACAATTGAGGACATTAAGGTTATAGAAAATACAAGAGAAGTGAAAATCAGCTATTATAGTTGGAAAGTTGTATTAAGAACGGAGATATATACGCTCTTTTAAGTTGTAGATGTCTTTTTTTAGTTCAACAAGGGGAGAATTTAACATACATATTTAGTTAGAAAGGAATCATCAAGTCCAACGAAAACAGTATCAATAATTACCAATAAATCATTCGTTTTTGCAAATATGCAGGCCTCGCAAATCGATTCCTAAATCTCACTGGATATGGATCAAAATCTATATCTAATAAAGTGATGAAATTACGCTTGAAGATTATATCAGTTCAAACCTTCATCTTCTAAGTTTTCAATTTCACCGCGTTTCCAGTAGATCATTCGTTTGTCTTTTTCATGAACTTTCCCTTCGTCTGCTGAAATCGTTAGAGCGAGTGTAACCAAAAGAGTAGTTAAAACCACGAATATCGTCTTCATATTTCTGAGTAGAGTGATCAAGTCTTTGTAATGCACAGAAGAATCGAAGTTTTGTATAAAGGAACCTCAAGCCCAATTGGCCAAACGGAGGAATGTTAGTGATTGACCAATTACAGTTGGGATAAAATAAACTCACCTTTTAGGTAGTAGCCAATCAAATTATGATAATTAGGGAACATGGGGAATAATATTGGAATTTGAACGATGTCAATAAAGTTGAAATCATTTTTACGGGAAATTAATGAAGCGATCAAATGTATCTTCAAAAGGTAAACCAATCCAGTTGATATGATCTTATAGAGATTTGAAATATGCTTCCCTTTTTATATACTTATTTCCACCTGTATATTTTAAGCTTAAAATAAACCCGGGAACTGAGAAAATGCTACTTCGAAAGCTTCAAGCTTTGTAACATTATGGAATTAATGGTCGACTATGAAAAGGTGTAACATTTGTTTAACCGCAAAGCAACCTTAATCAATGATTTTAGATTATTTCAATGGATTTGGCCCAAACAATACTTCTTTCACTGAAGTCAAACACAAAAAGTGGTAACCTTTCACAAATGAGAAAACTAAGACTTAAGTTGAACTGAAAGTTTATTGGACAAATGAAAGAGGCTGGAGATAACCCGTAGAATAAGACAAAGAAGCTCGAATTGAAGGCGAACTAAAAGGAGTCTCTGAAAGTGGTAAATATGTCTACTCAAGAGACAGGTTTGTAGAACAACCTAATTTGGTAAGTTTTCACCAATAAGAAAACAGTAAAATGTCGCCTGTTAGGTAGAAACCCATCGATTCCAAAAATGAAGTTCATTAAAAGGTCGCATCCAATTGACTATTTTTTAACCAAATCTCCTCATTAATAAATTTTGAATAATTTATTGGTCTCTTTAAATCATCTAAATGGATCAAGACAATGGACAAAAAATCTCGATTCGGCAAGCTTTCGTATGTCAATATTAGTTACCACAGACAAGGATTTGCGACAATTCAGGGAATGAATGGGTAGATATGAATTTTGTAGCAAGAGTTATTTGTTTAGTGAATATAGTACAACTCGAATTAAAACATCAAAGTAACTTGAATCTTTCGAAAACTTGGAATTGATCTACATCGACAATTTCAATCCAGTCAATCTTATTATATATTTACTTTCAATGCCAGTTTTGATTACAAATGTTTGGCTCAATTAAAATTTTGTAATATTTTCTTTATATAAGCTAGCAATCATAAAGAAATAAAGGAAAAATAATTAATAATACAATTAAAGAAAATAATAGTTGGTAGATCCATCGGTAACAAATTATTGTTTTTTTAGCCAAATATTTTTACCCAAACTTTAACATTTAGTGCATTCGCCCATCCGTGTAGGGTTGAAATTTGAGGGGAGAGCCAAGTGGGTGTGCGATAGACTTACCTCCACGTGGTGCACCCTGAGTAACGTATACTCATACGGCAAAAATGTATGTAAACCGGCAGTTGACTACAGACTTCAAACTATAATCATCCCACTGTATGCCGTATTTGACCCCTTTCACAGTACTCATCTTACCTTTAATCTGCCTTTTTGTCTGTTTTTTTGTCTCTGTTACATTTGTGAATCATTATTGTCTCCCAACTCTCGACATTTTGTCACTTTGATGTTCCTCCTCTTCTCTGTGAAGCCCAAAGTCAACTATATGGTTAATGATAACTATCAAAACGCCTGCCATTTGAAATAAATAAATATATATATATAGTGTATTCGTGATAAAAAAGGCATTCAAAATTTTGAGTATAGAAAGAGAAAATGGAAAAGGTCGCTTTGTTAGTGAAAAAGAACCGATTAATAATGCAATTACAGTGTAGACTTCAAAGAGAGCAATATTTCCAAAATCACAGATTAGGCCGAAAAATAAGTATAATGGAGCTTAGAAATTGTTTAGCATAAATTATGAATGAGCAAAAATACACTTTTTGTTGTTAAACGGCCNGCTAGAATGAGTGTTAGTTAAAGATACAAGGAGCAGGAAACTTGAGGCATTATTGTCTTGGAAAAAAATTATTAAAATAAACAATAGAAGTCCGTAAAAGAATAAATAATGAAAGCACTTGAGAGTACTCTTTGCTTCTCTCTCAATGAAAGTGTCGTAAACAAGCTGAACAAATTACCAGCCAAAAATTCAACTGATAAATATATTTAAATTGTTACGACGCTGTCACCTTCATTGTTTTCAAATTCAAGTTAAGGTTATTTGAATTTTCTGAAGTACATATATATATATATATATATATATATATATACATATATATATCTTGGAATGAAACTGTATTATTTATGTTAGCCTTTATTCCAGTTAAAATTATCTCCTAATGGTATTAATCAATCGATGTTGTTATGGTAAAGGTTACATATATTTAGGCAGGGGACGATTGCACGCTAATAGACATTTAAATCAAATTAAACACGGCTTTCAACTCAAGCGCTGTTTCACTTTTATACCATTTGAGGGTCTATTTTAAGTTTAAACCGAGTGAAAGCTTTTTAATAATGGCAGGCATGAAATGCTAAATGAGAATTTTTAGGGAATTTTCAGATCAATTTTAAATTTGTTTTTTTTTAATTTGTAAAATCGATAATTACAGGAGAACAGTGTCTCTGTGATCGATCCTCATTCCATTTGCCCTCCAAAACTGATTTCCGTTTTTCAAACGTCAAGCCTAATCTGTTGAGTTAATCATGGTATCGAAATGAATTTGTTATTAATCTTCTCAACATTATGAATTTTACACAATTAACAATTAAAAGCCAACACTATTGCCCATTGAAAGGATGAAAGTATAAACGTTGAGAAAAGGTATAAATTGCCACAGTAAAAGTGCACAATTAATAAAAATCCACCCGAAACACCGGCTTGTTACTTAAGTGCATTCTCAGGAGTTTCGCCAACCGTCTCTGTCCCAGTTCTGATTCCTGGAACGTTTCTCAGGAATTTCCACTGGGCATTATTAGAAATGCCTCTACTGGAGTGGAGAATTGCATGAAAATATTGGCAATAGCTAATTGTAGCGCATGCAGTAAAATGCGAATTTTTCACACACAAGCACAAATTAGTTATTATTTGAAAGAAAATGTTCGCAATTTTCAGTACAAGCGGGAGTATTCATCTAACGCATCTGACTCCAAAGAGTGCACAATCAAGTCCAGCTTTATTATCGTTACTTATACGATTTCTTCATTGCCCGGTATCAAGGATATTGCCCAGGATACTGCCTGCTTTTCCATTGTATCTGATTGTTTAAGTGCAGTTATTACAAACCACGTAATTAATTTAATCATTTTGTTCAGGTTATTTAATCTTGCAGCCAAGTTCTAATAACCCACTAGATCAAACTGAAAATGAACTCCAGAATAGCCCACTTTGCATCCAAATGCAGATTTTTCCTTGCAGTGCTGAGATTTGTTGTTGTTGTCTTCATATTTCCCTTTTTTCGAAATATTTTAGAATTTAACACTTTAAGTAGGGATGAACTAATGAGGCTCATAGAAAGGGTATTATGAGAAGAAAACGTTAATTAATATTTAAGAAACCTAAATTTCGAAAAATAAATATATTGCTTTATGTATTGTTTTACTAAATTGTGTATAAATGCACAAATATTTATATTAGTAAAAATGATTTGTGAGTTCGATTATTCAGCATAATTTGTGTTTCAGGTTGTAGACACTAAATTGTCTTACAAATGAGAAATTCCTATGAATGCACTCACAAACTTTAAATAAACTTTTAAGGCGAATACGTAAGCGAATGTATGAAATTTGGAGTTATTAGGGTAATTAAAAATGGTCTAGTTGTTAAATGAGTTAAAAATTTATGAAGCCAAGCAAAATTTTATTCATTCGGTTTATTTCCGATAGCTTGACTAAAAATATCGGCCCTAGGGGTGTGCGATAGACTTATCTCATTGTGATGCCCCCTGAGCAACGTATACTCATACGGCAAAAAAGTCTATTAACCGGCAGTTGGCTTCTGACTTCTAATTGCCATGACCCCACTGCATGTCATATTCGTCTACTTCCACAGTACTCACTTCACTTTTTTTCTAACTTCGTCTTTGAAGCTCTCTGCTGTTCCCATCCCCTCTCGAATTTCTTTCGCATTGATGGTCCTTCCCCTCTGTGAAGTCTGAGGTCAACTAAAGGGCTAATGATAACCATCAAAACGCCTGCCATTTGATATAAATAAATATTTACAGAGTTGGTGATTTGCATTTACGCTTTCACTCTTTGGTACATGAAATTTTTTAAATTAGTATATTTTCTCTAGATGTGCCAGAAATGGCTCAGATCCACGTGCGGCTTGCACAAATTGTAAATTTCAACTAATGAAATTTGTTGAACTTGCAAAAATTACTCTTGCCGAA
>UZAE01014182.1:0-16179 GCA_900617975.1 Rodentolepis nana | reverse complement strand
TGCCATTTGAAATAAATAAGTAAATAAATAGTTCAATAAACGTTACATTGACAATTACAGAAACATCGACGAAATATTCAGACCACAGATGACACATAATCAAAGAAGTGCTCTCGAAGAGCACGGGCTGGTGCTAAAGCCGAAAGCCCTTCATGGCCAGAAGTTCAATCGCAATTAATCTCCCCCTACCCCTCCCCCCCCCCCCCCCCCCCCNCCCCACCCCAACCCTCCAATCGCCAGGGAAATAACTAGAAGACTTCACAGCAGCAACAATGAGACATCTCGTTGAGGAACTGCATAAAAGCATAAAAAGGGAATGGAGTTGAGGTAAACTATCAGCAAGCGTGAACAGAAGGCAGTGGGTAAGGAAACTACGAGTTAAATGTCGCATTTATGCTCGCGCTATGTGACTGTGGGAATTCTTTTGTTCACCAGAAAATTTCCCACTCTTTCACAGTAGCTCCTAACAAGCCGGCAGAGAAAAAAGCTTGTGACCCAATGATGGCAATATAGCTATCGATGTGGGTTCGAGTTAGAAGAGTTTGTAGATAGTTAAATTAACGCTTTATTGTATTAAAACTCACCATAGTAAAACCACCATTTTGGTGAATTTCCACCATCCACACATCCTGAAGAAGACCAATCTCGTGATTGACTTTGTTATCTATATCCATTGGGATGCGTATATTGACAAGGTAATTTTCATGATGACAACTGCCAAGTGTGAAGAGGGGGAGTACTTCGCAGTCGTAGAATTTGAATTCATCGGCAGAGCCGAGTTTAGAATGGGACTGTTCGTCAAGAGTGCAGGAAAGAGGGCGTACTTCTGTGGAATGAGCAATTTCCGTCCATTCTCCTGGCGGATCTCCATCATTTCGATAACCCAATCTGACGTCAAATGTTAGCCAGGCATCCTTCTTAACCTAAAAAAATCGGTACAAATTAGTCAATTTGGTATAATTACCAGATCCTTGTTTAGAAGGGTGAACGCATTAAATGCCAAAGATTACAGTAAAAGTGATACTGAGATACTAGAAGTTCAGACATACAAGAAGATCATGACAGACACTAGCTGAGTATTAAATGGATTGAAGAGAATTTTGCATAACAAATTCGCTTCGCATTAAGTAATCAAAATTGTATAAATATATCTCGAGGTAATCGGCATCGTAACGTATTAGAGGTACATACTAAATTTTTTGTCCTGTGTTTACGTCGTGAATAATGATTTAATTAAAGATTTGAATACCTCGTCTATCCATAAGCACGTGTCAAACATTCGTTTTCGGTAAACGATATGCTCATGCTATGTCCAGTAAATATATTAATATCACGATAATTCTTGGTTAGAACTAATCCACAAAAATTACAGCTTTCAAAAGTGTGTAGTTTTTTAAACAAAATATCAGCACGAGCAAAAGAATGGTAAAAATATTGGTTTAATATGAATGCATACCTCTATGTTATACTTCTGCTTAATATCAAGGTTTAGGACTGCGATGACTTGTTGAAACCATCGTGTCATTTTGAGATCGAAGCCAGATCTTGGATGAGGAAATTGGGCAACAAATACGATATTGTCCGCAGTGATGTTCTTTGATGCACCAATTTCTTCAAGTGGATCATCATCAAGTATCTCACGACAAGTCTGATTAGACGAATGAGGTCTGAGAAAAAACCACTTATCTTTACGATTTTCACGATCAACGCATTTGGATAGAAGAATTTGCTCATGAGTGTTTGGAGCCGGGGATATAAGACCACCAATCAAGAAGAATGATGTTTGAGCAATCAGTATAAAAACTCCGAAAGCAATTAGCTTCTTGGCATTAAGAGTTTCTAAAATAACTCCAACCATTCCTATTATTCAAGAGCAAAAAGAAAATATCTGCGGGTTTAACAAAAGCGATAAGAGAATTAAAATGAAATAAAACAAGAATAAAATGTTTCATAAGGAAATTGAGCAAACCTATTTTAAATACAACTGTTGATTTGATCAAATTGCGCGGCTACCTTGATGTAATCAATAAGCTGGCTCCTCTTATTGGTTCAGACTGCTTATTGGCTGATTCAACTCGGCAATTACGATTGGTTCGTACAATAAAGAAATGTGGTTAAGTTTGTGAACGAAGTAAAATTGTAAGGCTCATAATTTCTGAAAATGAAGTCAATTTTAATGCGATTTCAATGTTCATAGAACCAAGAAATCGTAATGTTTCACAGCAGGATAAAAAGTGCTTATACTATGAACAATTGATCCGTATTTCGTAATCTCTCAAAAATTGATCGTTCCTATACAAATTGAAATGTATTATGACGATAACAGCCATAACAAGCAATAAATAGTTTATCATTCGTCTTAGTTGTAGTTAAAAATATCAATTTTCGAACTTACTCGTACTATTTGAAATATACACTTTATTACCATCTAACATCTATGAAAATATTGAACTACTGGAAACTCAAAATAAAACGGCAGGAAATAATATTTATCTCTCAATTAAGTTTAATTTCAAGCTCATAATCAACGGTGTTAATCTAAGGAGTTATAGTTAGAGTCAACTGACTTACATCTGACTATGTAATCTTGTGTGAGAAGATTTGTATATATAAGCCTAAGTTAACCCACTCTTCAAAGGAAAGATGCAGCTATTTTATTAAAAACTAAGGCTATGAAGTAGTTTCATTCTGTTATTTTCACTCCTATAAGAGGAAAGGCACTTAGACGAAGGGAAATTAAATAAAATAGTACACTTCACTGGTGAATTAATATATGTTCCTAAGTATTGTTATTTTACATTTACTACTCATGATTTTGATAAGCAAATTACGTTTAGCATTTGGTTTTATGATCGCATTCTCCTGAATATATTCAACTATTTCCAAATTAATAGAACATTCATGAATTGTACAAGTAGGCAGGTATCATTTAACACGTGATATTCATAGACCGACGGTGACTAATTTTCTATCAGTACAAAAGGCTTTTATATTTAAAAGCAGTGTTTACTAATCTTATTGAATTTCAAATATTTGGACATGAAAATATAAATGGCAACTTCAACATGCTGTACGTACGCAGAAACCAGGTTCTTCTTATGAGGAAATCATTCACGCTTCTTCTGAATGAGCTTTGGATAAATAAGAAATGTCAATTAAATATAAATTCTGTTACAAAATCATATAGATACACAAAACTTCAAATTTTATGAAATTCAGTTTAATATGTCTTAATGATAATGAGCACTCAGTCATTTAGAACTTGTTAATCTGTTTAAAGTTTTATTAGGTTTTAATTAAAATAAGCTAAAAGAAACACCAAAAATTTGTTTAAATTCATGAATAAGAAACTACGCTATTCAGAAGTCAACATTGCGCGTTTAACCTCGGAAATCAATCGGCTGGTGGTTCTATATGCTTCCTTGGGGTAAATAGATTTTAGTATCGCACCCTTGGTTCGTATATCCTGTCCTGAAATATTAAATATTTATTTTACAAATATTTTAATCAAAGCTTTATTTTATGATTTGCTTCGCTGCGAAATATTTGCAACAACGTGTTAATGCATATTATCTTATTTGGTTGCCTTTTAGAAACCTTCAAATAAAGTCATCTCTTCAATTTCTGCACCGTTTTCACAATCATGGTATTTTGTTTTGAGCATGATATGCTTTCTTTTAGACACAATCGTCTTATTTGATGTCCTTTATTCATGGACTTCTCGAGAAGTTCGTATTTTAATTGAGTTATTTTTGTAGTAGCAGCAAAGAAGTGCGCGAACGAAAACGGCGTCTTTTGGAACGTGATTATACTGAAACTGAGGAAGTTCTTAACGTTTATTTAAATGGTATCTTTGAATTGTGAATTTATTATTATCTTTTAAAGAAAAATATAGCGAAGTTACACAAATTCTGAATGTGTACCGAGATGTCTCCCAAAATCTTGAAAGTACAAATTGAATATCACCTGTTTGATCAATATTTTTAGAAAATAGGAAAGCTGTCCAGAAAATGAAGCGAGACATTGGTCAGTGCAAAAGCTTACTCAGTTTTAATCGCGATGAATTACGCCGTCTTTGGTTGGAATTAGTTGAACAGCGGCGCTCCATGGAGCTTATTGAAGTTCTTGATCGAGTCAAATCCGCCCCAGAAATTTTGAAAACTCTTATCGCTGCTAAAGCTTGGCCGGAGGCAACTGAATATCTAATCAAAATCACTGAAATAATGACCAAAGAAGTTGATCATGTGCCAGCCTTGGATGTTGTTAAATCTGAATTGGCAGCTAAGAAAAAGGTTGCTTCTCTTACTTTATCATATTTTGTTGCAGTTGCTGATTGATGAAATGAGGACAAACCTTTTCTATTTGGTATTCAATCAACCGATTGCTCTGATTATCAGTGAAAAACATAACTGGTAAGTTATCTTTTACATTGGAGGTTCGGTACTGTCAATAGTTTTGCGCCTGATATAGCTGATCAACTCTCGGATTTTTATCTTCCAAATCGACGTTATTCCTCAATCAATGATGATTCTGTCTTCGGTAATCTGCCACTTTCAGATTGGCGTTCTTTGTCTTCTGATGCTCCCGAGGTTGATTCAAGCCTGTTCAAGGACCCACAGGCCTTTGCCGCAAATCTCTTAGCTAAACGACAAACGAGTTCTGGAAGTGGGTCTACTACTAGAGATTCAAAAAGTAGTCGGTCACACGGTAGAGGCGACCGGAGTGGTGATTTTATGATTACTGATAAGAAAAAATGGGCAGAATCTATTGTTGCTCT
Organism: Rodentolepis nana; assembly: GCA_900617975.1. Lineage (NCBI taxonomy): Eukaryota > Metazoa > Platyhelminthes > Cestoda > Cyclophyllidea > Hymenolepididae > Rodentolepis > Rodentolepis nana. The sequence goes on along the minus strand of UZAE01014182.1, from coordinate 11,402 downwards.
AACTCATTGTCTACACAGACTTCAGAAACTCTCCCAGGTACGTTACTTATATCCAAATCCGTATCTCCGTAGGATTAGAAACTTTTATTTTCATATTAATTTGTTACTTTCCTAAGGCTTCCTTTTTAAACCAAGCTTATTTTTTCTCTCTCATTAATCTCTGCATTTTCTGTTTTCGCTTAATCTAAAGCGATTGCACTTAAATATGTAAATAAAAACTATTAAAAAAACACCTCACTCGTACTAAGGACGCATCTTTGAACATTGACTGGTAACTTTTTCCACAATCATTAGAATGGAAAGGGCCATTTTCCTCAGGAGCCTTTTTTGCTCCTACCATGAATTTTAAGGAATGCTCATTTTGTAATTTTAAGCTACCATTAGTTCAACGCCTAATTGACGCTCTCTTATGACTTTGACTATTGCTAATTCAATTCCAGAGAGAGTCGGGGGTGTGAGAGGAGGGGTGAAAAGAGCGCGATCTTCTGTATCGATCAGTTATTGTGCCCTTGCATATTGAGACAAAGCTCAGTTCTGTTTTTCACGATGTCTATTAGTTGACGCTATTCATCCCTAATAAGAAGGGCAGTTGCTTGTTCTCAAGGTACTATCATCCCAGGTTATTGTTATTTCGCCGACGTGAAATAACATTTTTTGAAATGATAATAACATAATGCATGTGTATAAGTGTCGAGTTGGCATTTTTTAGCCATGGTAACTCATGAAACATAATTCCTTAATCTTTTCCCTGCCCCAATGTTATTTTCTCTTTTATTCATGCACGCACAATATGCTCAGAGCGGGAATGTAGATTCGTTTTTGGTGAGTTAATTTCTGTGTAGAATACATGCACTATCATGAATGTGTCCTCTTTTGCGCCCTTCTCATTCAACGTACTTTACTGGTGGTGAATAATGATAATTCATCGTCGTGCTGGTGCATCTCTAGTGATTTACAACCCACAGAAGCTCTATCACTCTTTTCGAGTTTGTTAATCATATTGTTTCCCTCTAGGCTTTCTACACCTGGCGAATGAAGGTACAGAATGTTGAGGCTAACAGTTTAGGCGGGACCTCAAAATCTGCCCGAAACGTCAATGAGATGTACTCCCCAGGAAGGGGATTGATCACAGAAGTGCACAATTCGATCACCCTGCCCGCCATTGCTGAGGTAGAACGAATGTAAGACTCTCATACGAGATATCTACCTCTTATGATGTAAGCGAGTTGTGCAATCCTCTGCCCTATTTTAATTACAGATTAGCAGCTCAAGGTGAAACCTCACCCGCATCGACTTTAGCGGATCCGACTTGTCTTGTGGAACTCCTGCAACTACTCTTTCCCGCATTCTGCATGCACTTCAATGCTTTTATGCTAGTACTGAATACCATTAAGAAAATCAGGGAGAGCACCCCTAATGTCACCTTTCAGTTTTTGGATGCCCTCTCCGAGGAACACATCTGGGGGTATATTCAGATGGAGGTGCAAAGCATTCTCTCCGCCCACCTTTCAAGTCAAAAGGGCCTGAACGGGGAGGATTTGTTTCCCTCGTCCGTGGCAGCAGCAGCGGCGAATTTCAATCCCAGCAAGTTGGACTTGAATGCTCTAATGGGGAAAAAGCGTGGCGCGATCACAAGCTTCCTCTCAAATGTAACTGGCGATTCCAATACGGAAGCGAATGGTAGCAGCAGTAACAGTGCAACAGGTGGCGAAGAGTCTACGCTTGCCAGGAATGGGGAACCGTTTTTCAGTTTCTCAAAGACGGCTCATAGTTTGAGCTTGAATAGCTATCTTCGGGAAAATCGCATCAATATGCCTTTTGTGAGTTCATGTGATTATTTCTAAGGCTTGCGGTGGTTTTAAGTTTTGTTCAGTCTCATAATGTCGCAACTATTTAAGTTTAAAATATGGCCAGGTTCACGAACTTATTGTTTCACTTTTTTCTTCTAAGTGAATTTTCAACGCCGAAAGTTAGGGATATCGTTAGACTTTGAATCTTTTAGTTAACTGATGCAGGCTCTTATCCCAATTGCCATCTTTATCTAATTATAGTTTCTTTTCTAATTGTAAGGGCATGCCATCGGAACATTCTATGGAAGCTGACGGAGGTAGCAGTGGGGGTGGAATGTCGATGGAACTAACGGCCTCCTATCCAACCGTTTGCCGTCCCTGCGCTGACAATGTCAAGGTCATTTACTCCCTAGTCCTCACTTTTGCCAGACTGATCGAACTTCAGCCAGTATCGGCCCAAAATGCTATGCAACGTGTTCTCGATGGAGAATCCAATTTGACGATTGCTGAAGCGGACGTTCAAGCGGGTTCAACTACCGCCAGTGGACGACGTCAACCACCTCCGGTTCCCGCTCGTAAAGGTAATCGAAGCAGCATTACTTCTGCCTCAGTTACCCAAGGTCTTCGAATTGCTCTCTTGGCAATGGGAGCTCCTAAAATATTGCCTCAAAAGTAAGTTGTATTGACTGTCTCGACTTTCTCCCTCTTCATCTTTGAATTTTTTGCTGAATAAGACCTTTAAAACCTCGCTCCTTTTCTAGTGGAGATACCAAACCACAGAGCTTTGAATTGCCCGCGTAAGTTTCTAGCTCTCTCTGTCTAGTCACAACGTGTGAATCAGTCGTGTTCGCATGTTTTTTTGGCCTGTCTTTCTCTCTCTCTATATCTCCTTTATCGCTTATTCCCCCACCTCCTTATAACAACAGTTTAGACTTTGCTTCTGTCAATGCTGAATACTACAATGTGGACCACGATAAGTAAGTTGTTTTCTTCACTGTTTGAGCTCTCTCTCTCCTTGTTTTGTGCCTTTTTGCGTGCTCCAATTTGTTTTTTCTTTTTTTTGGCATGATTCGCCGTTTGCCCTGTTGTCCGAGCAAGAATAGTTGCCTTTAAACACGACCTTCCAAATCTCTCCCCGCTTCCTCTTTTTCTTCTTCTTGTCTAGGCTTCAGGTCCGGTGTCAACTCCGAGTCTTTCTAACCAACTTTATTGAGCAACTCTACCTCCCCAATGCGGAAATCCAACTCCAGCAGCCCATCATTAGCGCCGTGTCCAGTAAGAGTGGTCTTTATTGTCAGACAATTTGAGAGATTGCTGGGGGTGGGGTGGGGTGAGGAGGGGAGATTAAAAAGCATTCTTCTAATTTCACCTTTTAGGCCAAGATGCATTGACAATGATTGTTCCCCAACAGACTCAACGAGAACTCGGTCTTCAGAGGCCTATACTTATGGTTGGCTTTACTGCTTCCTTTTCCTAATTCGATTTGTAGGGTATTGAACCCTCTCACCTACATTTCCCTTTAGGTGGCATATCTAACGAATCAGGCGCTGGGAGAGACGAAGGGGATGGCCACTGCACTACCGAATTACATGCTGAAATGCGCTCAAATTGGGCTCTCAATCCTGGAAAAATTCGTCTCGTGGACCTCCTCCGTTTACAAGAGTGCGTGTTTTTCTCCCCTCTGCATTTCATCCGCACTCTTATTGGTTGAGCAAATTGCACTATTTATGCTACTGTTAGCTGACTTTTTGCCAATTGATGCGTTAGAATATGTAGCAAAGCGTGAAACAAGTGGTAAAGGTGTTGCTTTAAAGCGGTGCGAAGAAGTGACTAGTTTCTGAAAAAAAATAAGATTTAATATTTCTAGTGAATCAACTTTTCATATGTTTCCAATTTTTCTTCGCGCTGAAAGAGACGAAGAACTACAAGATTTCCATGAATAAATGGTATCTGTCAAATCGAATGCTTCGCTTTGGTCACTAATCCACACCCGAAGTTATGCGGTGGACGAAATCAGTGATGAGGGGAGAGAATTGGCCAGGGAAAACGAATCCACCCGTCGCCTTGACGCGCGACTGGCTTCTAGGTTGGCGTGATTTCCACCTGTTCTTCGTCAAATTTGAATCTAGAGAGTGAAAACTGCGCCATATTCTTCTAGAAGGCTTTTTTAACTTTCCAAAAAGTCGGCTTTTTTATCACTTGGTTCATTACATTGGTCTAAAGCAGATTTTATGGCATTTCCCGATAGGAAATAGTTCTCTCTCCTTTTCTTCCATTGAAAACTTTTAACCTTGAATGCTTTCGTTAGGCCATAGTCATTCATTTATTGCAATCTCCTTCTCTCTCTCTCCCTCTTCACTTCCCAAACAGGTATAAGCGTATCAGTTAGCAGTGGAGCGGCCATTCCGAGTGCCGAGTGGGCAAGAGACAAGGATCTCAGTAGATTTTGGACGTAAGTTTAATCACCTTGGCAACGTTATTGCAGTAGAATTGTGACTGAAAAAAAGAAATGAATGGTGTGATTTTCCCTTTTTTTCAAAAACAATGACAGGAACTTTCCTGTATGGCAGAGGTTGATGGCAGCCGATGCGTTTGCAGCTGCCAGCACTACTCACACAGTAGGTAACCCGCATGATCCCCAATTAGGAAATGGTATAACCTCTCAAAAATTGTCCGGAGATCGGCAGTCAATTTCATCTGTTAACTCAAATACCACTACATCGAGCTCTAATTTGAGTGCAGCCGCTGCTATTGTTCTCGGCCTCTCAAATCTGGGACTCAATGGACGCAGTGATCCCACTTTCACAGGTGGACCCTCTATTCAGGCCATTCCATTCGCTAATTCTGCTCTTGGCCAGGGAGATGGTATTGACGGAGCATCAGATGTTAGTGGTGTGAGAAGAATCTCCAAACATGATGATATCGTAAGTTTTTTCCTCTATGATCAAAGCATGCATTTCGGTAAATGTATTTATATCAAATGGCAGGCTTTGTGATAGTTATCATTAGCCCTTTAGTTGACTTCAGGCTTCACAGAGGAAGAGGAACATCAAATCGAAAAAAGTCTAGAGGGAGGGGGGGGGGTGAACAGAAGAGTGTTTAACGATGTTAAAAAGACAGACAGACACAAAGGCAGAGAAAAGGTAGGATAAGTATGGTGGAAGTGATCGAATATGACATACAGTGGAGTCATGACAATTTGAAGTCAGAAGTCAACTGCCGATTAATAGACTTTTTTGCCGTATGAGTATACGTTGCCCAGGGTGGACCACGTGGAGGTAAGTCTATCGCACACCCCACATTTTGGTAGATGTACATTCGAAGATATCTGGAAATTACTACGTGCTTTCTTATGCACAAATTAATAAATTTGAAAATGCTAAAAATGCACGGTAGTTTATTTAAAGTCCAATTTATTACAATAAATGACGAAAAAATGACTTTTTTCAAAGAAAATTTGAAATTAATCTACTGTTGTCTTTTGTAAAGCTATTGCACGAGAGGGAGACGACCAGATTGGCGAGGAAGGAGATGGATAATCTGCTGCACATAATTCGAGACGAGGTGGGTTCGAGCACAGACTTCTGCCTGCCTACGGCTGGAATGCTTACAATTAAGAGTATGGGTCGCTTGCGTGAGTCAGTGGTAAGTTTCTCTTATGTGGCACCAATTATGCGCTAATTCAACTGGTAATAGTACAAAGGGTTGCTCTTCGATAAGCCTGTCAAAATGTTCATCTCTCTCTCTCTCTCTCTCTCAATGTGTCTGCTTTTCTGCATGTGCTTTCCAACTCCTCTGATCAACATTTTCGCAATACTTGAGAGTCGATATTTGCCAACTACTGTAGGTAGGAGGGACTTGTCAACAGGAGGTGTGTGTGTATGAAAGTACATTGAACTTGTCTGCTAACTTGCCATTTCTCGAGACCACCAAATTCAGCCATACTTTTAAGCCCTATGTAACAATTATATTCTCTTAGCTCTGTGGTTATTGTGCTTCTCACTGTTGTTTACGCAAAGGGATAATGCGAAAGTTCGAAAATACACCAGGAGCACATAATTAATATGTAACACATGGCGGTAATTAGGTTATTCATATGTTTGTAACCATAGCCATTAATTGACCTCTCACTTCGTATGTGTCACTATTAACATTTGGAGGTGCTCTTGTCTCTTCCAGCACTGGTTGGAACTTTGTGTACAGAATTGGTTGTCCTGGCTTGAGAGCAGTATGGAGTCTGACTTCAACATTGCCCCATTTGTCGCAGTCGGAGAAGAGTTGACTGCACTGGCTAATGCTACTCTCTTGAGTATCTACTTGGACGTTCGAGTACAAGCCTACAATCTCCTCGCCAATCTCCCTCGAACTGCAAATTTCTGGTGTCCCGTGGATGAAGTCGACGTTGACCCTGAGATCACTAAGTGTCTCGTCTATTGGGATCAATTGCAGGAAAGTATTGTCCACGCCTATTGTCCCCACGAGATCAGATTCATTTTCGACGGATTGGGCGACTTCATTTCACAAATATTCCTTCGCCTCATTCCTCAAATCACTCGCATGAATGTGAATGGCAATCGAAAGATGTGTCGAAATATCTACAAACTTCAACAAACCCTTGCGCTCCTCACTGAAAATCACGAATCTGATTTGATTCGCGTGAAACAACTCTACGAACTCTTCTATCTCACACCTGAAGTGTGTAGTTTGCTACTTAATTGTTTTTAGTAGCCTGCCTATTTCGCTTAATCTTACATTCTATTTCAGTCTGTGGTAAACAAGGTGATTGAACAAGGAGTCGCCTTTGAAGTGGGTGTCTATCAGAATCTTCTGCGGCTCTACCAACGCAGTCATCCATCACACGATCATAGTCGAACTGATGACAATATTGCCAAATTGTCTCAAATTATCCGTGTTTGAGGCTCGCTTTCTTCTCTTAACAGCACTAACTTTTTTTCGAATTTATTCTCTTCAGATTGTCTTCCATAATCACTCACAAGTCATTTTCAATATAATTCACTTAGAAGAATTGACTTCATGTTTTACTTCGCCCTCACATGTTGGCTGTTGAAATTGATTTTGTTTGTGGATACATCACTTTGCTCGTTGGTGGTTTTATTGTTTTTTTCTCTCTCTATCCCAGATTCAGGAACCATGTCTGTAGACGAATTCAACAAGAGGACAAGAAAGCTATGTCTTTCCAGGAGAAACTTATTTAAAGGCACCCCGATTGAACAGCTCTATAATCGGTACGTATTTATCTCGACTGAATACTTCGGTGGCATCTTTTCGTTAATTGAAAACTTCTTTACCCCAGGTACCTCGATCACCGATCTCTTCTTCCTATAAGTAAGTTTAAATAAATCAGCATCCCCTCCCCTTCATATTTTTTTCCATTTTTTAATAATAATAATTGTTAACTACGTATGGCATGACTTACAATTTCTGTCTCGCAACTCGGAAGATCAGCGCTGAATGGTCTAATTAGGGGACCCGATTAGTAGAAACTTCTTCCCTACAAACACTCCTTGCAGTCTGCTATTTTAACGTTTATTCTCTCATTAACTTTATACACTCTTTGTCTTCATTAGATCTAGATCGGAATTATACTTGTTAATGCTTTGTTGTGAACATACTTGTCATACAATGCCCCCTTCTTTAGAAATCCAACAAGATATACTGAGAGGCATCCCTCCGATTTCTAGCTCTGAGGTAGAATGGAACTGAGAATTTAGTGCAAAGGGAGTGATTAAGTATTTAGACATCCTAACTTTCACGCTTCGATGTGGACTTACTAGCAAGGGGTAGAAGGAGCTAATTATTTTTCTCCACGGACATCTCTGGTTGCTCTTACTCTCACTTATGGCATTGTGTCGAAGGATGATTAGATTAGTATTATTATTTCATTTTTATCTATTTGCTATTTGATAATCTATATTCCAGACTACAGATCCATTCTCCTGGTTATTTTGCAGGACCGAATTGTTGCTCCGAGGTCTGTCTCGGATGCTATCGAACGCTCGCCCATGCCGATCGCAAGTATCGGTTGAAATCGGTGAAAAGGAGCAGGAATAGAATGGAGATGCATCAAGTGAAGGAGGTATGGCCTTTTCCTGAGGTGGACATCTACTTCCCCCCTCATTTTTCTCTAGACTTTCACGTGCCGATATTGCAAAGTCCGGGTGAGTGCACAAACTACAATCCCAAAGGCTCCTCTCCAGACTCTCCAGTGAGTTCATCATTCATGAGTGGTAGACGTGTAGTATATACGTAGGGGGTCAATTCGAAGTAATGACTAATAGGGACTACTTTGGATCAAAAAATGGGTTTTTACTAAGGTAGATTCCATCGCATTAACTTAATTTTCGTATGGAATACTCTTGTCCGAACAAAAGTTTAATGTCCTTGAGGCCGTATTGCATTCTAGCGTTTTTTTTTATTAGATTTTTTTTTTAGATTTTGCAGAACTCCAAAAGCGACGAAAACATCATCATCCTCCTCCCCCTCCGCAGATATCTTCAATTTATCCTCGAATTCAACACCTAGGTAAGCTCGAACTCTTGGCGTCTTATTTCCATTGTAGTAGTAGTGGCAGTGGCAAGAAGAGTCGTAGGAGGAAGAAGAGGCAGGAACTGGCCAAAGAAGTGCGTTTCCAGCAGGCCAGTGCAGCCAATCAAAAGAAACAAGGTGGACGCTCCTCGTTGAATGACTTTCTTGAACTTCTATGAGATTACTATGCATATGCATATGTATGTATGCATATACATGTGTGTGTGTGTGTAAATAAATATTGATGTAAATAAAGACTGCCACTTTGTCTACCTTTCTCTTCTCTTAGTCTTTATAGGGTAGTCCAAAATTAATTATTTTCCCCGTCTTTCTTTTCAGTTTGTTTTAAATTAAAAAATGGTAAGTAATCTATGTGTGTGTGTGTGTTTGTGTGCTTGTGGTTTCCTCTAATAGCAAATTTATCGCAAAACTGTGCTGCTCTTAGAACTTGGTGTTTAAGCGTATTTTTTGTGTCATCTTCCACACATTTTTAGCTCCCTGCTCGAATTTGTGTTTATAATAATTTGTGCCCATAATACTTGGATCATCACAATTACATGGGGCTAGACTAGTCTTATCTTTTGAAGCTGTAATTTCACAGCGGTAGACTTGCACGATACTGAGGTGGTCAGACCACTAGGAGGCCTAATGTCGGGGGTACTCTGTCTCCACTCTTCTTTCCTTCTCATTCACTATGGGAGTGATTTGTGAGCTGTTTGATGATTACTAGGCCTTGGATATCATGAAGCAACGAGCGCTTGTGACGTCTGCCCCAACTTGTAAATTTCTCCCTAACCCTAATTATTTTGAATTTATTGCTGCAAGTGCTCGTTTGAATCGCACCAAGTTCGACTGATGTTTCTGGGAGTTATTTCCACTCTGCTAAGTGATAGCTCTCCATCCTTCTTTCCTTAACAATCTCTCTAAGTGAATGAGACTTGATGGAAAAAAGGCGCAAAATGTGAGTTGAAACAGCCAATGAGTTCTTGCGCCAATGTGTATTTACCACATTATGTTCACTTGGTGTAGAAAATATTGTCACCAATTTTGCTATTGGTACTAATACTAGTTTGCAGCGGTTGCTACTCTAACAATCCTCTCTCTCTCTCTCTGGCAAAATTGCCACAGCTACCTCAGCAGAATTGAGGCAACAAAACGCATAAAATGGATTGTGCATTAGAGCTTGCAACCACAACTCCCACAAAACTTGGTCATTAAAGTACATCTGGTGCTCCGATACGTTGTAGAGGATATTGATAGATGATTGGCTAAAATCAGTTTCACGGGCACATCTCTGTTTGAGACTGTTCCAGTGCATATGAGATTCCTTTGGCATTGTAAACTACATAAATAATAACCAATTCTTATTTAGTGAATACTTTAAATAAAATAGGAACCTAAATCATAGTATATATGTTTGTAAAAGGATTCGCTGGCTATCCAGGAGAAGCAAGCTCTTCGAAAACGTATAAAGAAGGTACTTCTTAGCATTCCAGAGGAAGTGAGATTGCACAAATCCCAACTTCTCTTCCATCAGGTAAGCTAATCAAAACACAAAGCCTACTCAGATTAAATAAGTAGCGCTTTGATAAAATGTGCTCACCTAAAATAGACGTCTTTTGGTAGGTATTGGCGCACGACTATTATATAAGATGTAGAGGAATTTCGGTGTATATCAGTTTTGGAACAGAGCCCTACACAGGAACTCTGATCCAACACGCGTTGGAGACCGGCAAGGTGGTCGTGGTACCACAGATCCTCGACCAAGCTGCCACCGAAACCAACTTTGAAATGAAATCCCTTCTTGGTCTAATGAGGATGCGTCAAATTCAAGATATAATGGAGATCAACACGTGGCCTTTGAATAAATTTGGGATTCGAGAGATGCCACAGCCACCTCTTGGTAGTGTGGATCAAGACGATGCTCTAGAAAATTGTACGATTTTAATCTCTCTTCATGTACGATTTTTTTGTTTTGCCTTCCAGTGATTGAACTTAACGTCCTATAGAAAGTGACCCAAACATATATTGAATGTGCAATCACTGTACATTACGAGTATAAAAGAGTAATGCTGGAGAATATTTTTTCAAATGGCAGCCTTTATGATATTTATCATTAGCCCTTAAACTTTGACTTCAGCTTCCCCCGTGAGTGGGGGGTACATATAAAGCAGTTAATTAATAGCAGTTCATTAGCTGTCTTCTTGATTTCCAGTAGCTCTGGGTTTCTGTCGTTGTCTTTAGAGCTGGGCACCGAATCAGATGGGTCTTCTCCATTTCCTCCTGTGATGAACACCGAATCAGGTGGGTCTTCTCCATTTTCTCCTGTAGAGAATCAGATGGGTCTTCTCCATTTCCTCCTGTAGGTTTCACAATCAGACTCCATGTCCTTGTCTTTAGAGCTGGACACCGAATCAGGTGGGTCTGCGTTGTCTTTAGAGCTGGACACCGAATCAGGTGGGTCATCACCATTTCCTCCGCTAGACACCGAATCAGGTGGGTCTTCTCCATTTCCTCCTTTGAACACCGAATCAGGTGGGTCTTCTCCATTTTCTCCTGTAGAGAATCAGATGGGTCTTCTCCATTTCCTCCTGTAGGTTTCACATCAGGTGGGTCTTCTCCATTTCCTCCTGTAGGTTACAGATCAGATGGGTCTTCTCCATTTCCTCATGTAGGTTACATATGGTGGGTCTTCTCCGTTTCCTCCTGTAGGTCACATAGACAGGTGGGACTTCTCCATTTCCTCCTGTAGGTTACATAGAGTATGTGGGTTGAGTGTATACTCTCAATCTGTGAAGGTGTTTTGATCTCCCAATCTGTGAAGGTGTTTTGCCAACCAATCGTGTCCAAAACGTGGTCTAAACTCAGCATTGACTTCGATTCTTGGCCAATCGGCTATGTCGGAGAGTGTTCGATTCTTAGCCAGTCGGCTATTTCGGAGAGTGCCACTGTCCACTATTTCTCCCTTGTTCGAGCTTTAAGTTCGTTGCACCTTGAGGTGTTGAATTCTCCTCTGATTAAGCCCTTCATTGTGTGGCAAGACATCGGGCGGTCCATGCATTGCAA
>UZAE01014179.1:0-16206 GCA_900617975.1 Rodentolepis nana | reverse complement strand
CTTCCCCCTGTGAAGCCCGAAATCAGCTAAAGGGCTAATGATAACTATCAAAACGCCTGCCATTTGAAATAAATAAATAAATAAACATCGACTAAACTGGATGGTTTTCATTCAATTATATGGATTATAAATGCAATAAGTATAGAAAGTGTACACTATTCATTTCAAATGGCAGGCCTTTTGATAGTTATCATTAGCCCTTTAGTTGACTTCGAGCTTCACGGAGGGGAGGAATATAAAAATTGAAAAAGTCTAGAGACCGAGCAGAAGAGTGATTGGCAGATGCAAGAGTCAGGCAGACAGACACAAATGCAGAGAAAAGGTAAGATGAGTACTGTGAAAGGGGTCAAATATGACATATATTCGAGCTTCACGGAGGGGAGGAATATAAAAATTGAAAAAGTCTAGAGACCGAGCAGAAGAGTGATTGGCAGATGCAAGAGTCAGGCAGACAGACACAAATGCAGAGAAAAGGTAAGATGAGTACTGTGAAAGGGGTCAAATATGACATATAGTCGGGTCATGGTAATTCTAAGTCAGAAATCAACTTCCAGTTTATAGATTTTTTGCGATAGGAATAGGCGTTGCCCATTGCCCACCACATGAAGTTAAGTCCATAGCTCACCCCGAGTGTACAATATAGAATTTCATCTATAGAATGAGTTGAAGTATGCAAATAAAATTTTACTTTTTTCATATATTTATTATTGGTAAATAAATATACTTGAACCAAGTGATTTCAAACGGCCATTCGCAGTTTTTATTAAACAGAACATATTTACTTACTTTGAGCAATAGATTTATTCATTTGACGTCCATAAGTTGTCGTCCTGAGTTCAGGTCTACCGAAGACGTTATTAATTTCAATTGTTTTCTTAAAACGGCAATACAATTATTGAAAATAATATTGAATTAAAATGACTCTCCTTTTCTCATTCTTGATCTCTCTAATGTTAGATTAACAAATACACTGAATCTAATGGGATTGAAGTAACTCCTAGGAATATTTTTTAGATAGTTTTATAGCCTTATATATCGCAACTTCGTACCCAAAACCATTGAATTTTGTCCGTTTTCAAACGGATTTTTTAACCAAGAAGGTTAAAAAGCTATGGATTATATTTTTTTCTTAAATAAAACGAACTTATTTTAACCACATTTAAAGCAATTAGAAAAGTGTGAACGTTTAAACTCTTAGTTCCTTAACAGTTTACAAACGATATTTCTTTTTAAAATGTAAATCGACCCCATAGTCAATGGGTGTCATTTTCCTTTCATATTCAATATTCATGCTAGTTAACAAAGTCAAAATGTTGATAAATGAAAGTTCTTTTGCAATACATGACGCACGACCTTGATCTGACCCTAAAATTCGCTCTTAATTTAAGTGAATTTGCCTATTTAGTATCAAACCTGTTTCAACATTATATTAACACTGATTTTGACGGTCACTACCCAAATAGATCCCTTGCTCTGCATAAAAAGTGAATGAGTGAGATAAAAACTTTAACTTTTTTTTATCATTATCCTGTCGGCCTCTTTGCATTCGAGTCAAATCAAATTTATTCTCATTTTGCCATATATCACAACCTTCTTTTCTGCTTTTGGTTTATTATATTATCAAAAAGTCATTCTATTTTGGCAATCAAGTTCTAACCAATCCTCTACCCACAATTATTGGTATTCCTTCAATGGATTATCAAATTTCCACTATACTACCAGTCTACCACCAGGCCAATTCTCTGAAATAAGCTATTTAGTTAAAGTGAATTATTTAAATATATCAGGCTTGCGAATAGAGCTAAGACTTTTGATCTTTCCTTTCCTATGTAGTTGATGAGTTTCCCTGTAAATACCCAAATATAATAATGCAACAGTGTTCAGGATTTTCCAAATTGGACATCAAAATCCAGATCCTTAGAATCCAACCACACTAACAACTTATTCAATACTTAAAAACATCAACTTTGAGAGGAAGCTCAAGATCTTCTGTTACCATAAAAATTTAGAAATCAGAACAAAACTCCATGTTCTTATCAGCCATTCAGCATAGGAAGTCGAAAAGGTTCATTTTCATTGTATTTAAAATGTACATTCCCATGGTGATTCGGAAAAAGAAAATCATTCCAAGACGAACATGCTTCACATTAACCGGCCATCTCAGATTTGCTTTAACTAAATTGAGTTTCCATCCTTTTTAAACTTCCTCTTTAGCGTCTGAGAACACGAGGCAATTTTTTCCCAATCTTTTTTCCGTTTTATACTGAAAATACGCATTTCAAGCCTACTAACTTTACGTCAGAATATGTTGAAAAAGCGGACAAGATAAACCATATTAACACTTTCCTTTGTTTTCATAAGTCTTAATAAATATAGTTATTGTTTTCTATTTTATTCCATTTTTAATTTTCTAAAATCACCATGGGAAAGTAAATTTTAAATGCCATGACATTGAAACTTTTCGACTTTCGCTGCTGACCACTAGCTAGTTAATGACTGATAAGATCTCGGAATTTTATCCTGATGTCTAAATTTTTGTGGTAATAGAAGTTTATGCCACAGTTATTCAAATAGAACAGTGAAACTTGTGAAACTGAAGATTGCATTGGCTAAAGTGCTCAGTGAAATTTATTTATTTATTTCGAATAATTGAAGAACATACGCAATACACGGCTATAATTGAAATTTCATTTTGGTTCAAATATTCACCAATCGAGACTTTGAAGTACAGTCCTTGCAACCGATATGTGGATTTACTTCTACAACGATTTATTTATTTATTTATATCAAATGGCAGGCATTTTGATAGTTATCATTAACCCTTTAGCTGACTTCGGGCTTCATAGAGAGGAGAAGGAACATCAAAGTAACAGAAAGTCGAGGGATGGGGAACAGAAGAGTGATTCGCAGGTGTAAAAGAGACAGACACAAAGGCAGAGAAAAGGTGGGATGAGTATTGTGGAAGTGGTTGAATATATCATAGAGTTGAGACACGAAAATATGATTGAATGACAAAACCTCGAATTTAAATTCTTTTTATAAGGATAATCCACCCTTTTAATATTGAGGAATCATCAAATCAGAAAAAAAATCGATTGACAGAATTTTAAGATGGGAGCAATCAAATAAAACTAATTATGTTGATCACATTCCATTTGCAGTCAACTGCTTCCCATGAATAAAATTAATCGAACTGGTTGCTCATTTGTCATGTCCTGCCATGCTATTTAAGGGTGTCTTGAATATTGTTCAATAGTTCTCCATCAATAATGAAAACTTGTGTAGTAGAGTATTATCAAGGATGTTGTAGTAACTATATTCCTTTAATCAACTTAGTTCAAAGCAACGATTTCTCCTCAACTATAAAAGGGAACTAATTGGGAAATAAAATCATCAGAATAATAAACTGTAACAAGTTAGTGAACACATTTATAGCACATTTATACTTATTTTACCTTGCAGAAAAGGCAATACAACAGGAAGCACAAAATGGGAAATGTAAAAATTTTAAAAAGTCTATAATTTGGGAAATGGTGAAGGAAATTGTGATTAGAAATTAATTTTATGCCGTTATTATCTCTTGTTAGTCAGTAAAATGCATGAGAATGGAATTCGTTTAAATTTTGACCGAAAATGCTGCAAATTTATGAATTTCAGAAGGTTGGTTTTTTCCATTTTAATATTTATTTATTTATATCAAATGGCAAGCGTTTTGATAGTTATCATTAGCCCTTAAGTTGACTTCAGGCTTCACAGAGGGGAAGGAACATCAAAGTGAAAAAAGTCGAGAGGGGGTGGGAACAGAAGAGGGTTTCAAAGATGTAGAAGAGACAGACACAAAGGTAAAAAAAGGTGAGTAATGTGAAAGTAGTCAAATGACATTCAGTGGGGTGATGGTAGTTTGAAGTGAGAAGTCAACTGCCGGTTAGTAGATTTTTTGTCGTATGAGCATACGTTACCCAGGGTGCACCACGTGAAGGTAAGTCTATCGCACACCCCTTAATTTTAATATGTTTTGATAATTAAATCAAGTGTATTGAAGGAAACGTAATTACTTTTATTGCTTACAACAAAGCAATGTAATTATGCGATTTTAATAACTAAGAAGGATTTTGAGATTTTAAAAATAAATTGCAAAACAAANAAGGTGCAACGAACTTAAAGCTCGAACAAAGGAGAAACTGTGGACAGTGTCACTCTCTGACATACCCGACTGGAAAAGAATCGAAGCCGTTGCTGAGTTTAATCTACGTTCCGGACACGATTGCTTGGCAAAACATCTTCACAGATTGGGAGTATACACTCAACCCACATGCCCTCTATGTAACCTACAGGAAGAACTGGAGAAGGCCCACCTGATTCGATGTCCAGCCCTAAAGACAACGACGGAAAGCCAGAGATACTGGGAAACAAGAAGTCGACTAATGAACTGCTATTAATTAATTGCTATAAATGTACCCCCCACCCTTGGGGGAAGCTGAAGTCAAAGTTTAAGGGCTAATGATAAATATCACAAAGCCTGCCATTTGAAATAATAATAATCTATAATAATAATCTATATAGCATAAGGCCAAAAAGCTTATTTTACTACAACTCGAATTATGTACAGCCTATGCTAATTGAAATTATTCATTAAGAAGCAAATTATGTGATATTCGTTGTTTTAGTATTGTGAAGGAAATAAAAAAGAATTGATTAAGCATTTTGAACTCGTTTTTTAATGTTATATTTAATTAAAATTTACAGTAAGTCATGTGAATTGGTCTAATTGCAATAAATGAAAGAATGCAACTGTTCCTAATCGGTTTAAAAGGATGAGAATCGACCCAGAGTTCAGATTCAAGTATATATATTTTTTCCATCTTGAATTGTTGGTATTAGCTAGCACAACATTCCCTTAGCAAATGCTTCAAGTCTGGAGACTGGAATTTCATTATTTTTAATCGAACTTCTGAGTAATTCTTTGCCCACAATATTCAGTGTCCTTTAATAGATTGTTATACTTCGATAGTGGGTTGCCGAACACGTCATCGTTTAACGCGTGACCGCTTGCAAGCACAAACAATGGCCAATCAGAAGCCCTCGTTTGTTTGAGCGAATCCGCCATGTTGACATTGACTTACCTTACGGCGTGTACACTTTTACCATAATTTAATTCCTAAATAAACGTGTTTCGTACGATAAATCTGTTTTCTCTATAGCTGGGCTGTAGCTTAACCTGTTCGGGGAGTCAAGCCAGATACAGGGGAATCTGCCAGGGAGATTTCTGAGTCATTCAAGGTTCTATTAGTATAGCAATCCGCTACAAGATCTTTCATTACATTTGCATTTGCCCTCTTCCCCAAGTTTGAAAAGCATGGCAATCCAGCATGCCAATAAACTGTTCTAACTACCTCAATATTTAGAACTCGAGACAACTTAAGTTTTTGACTTAAGTGATCTTAATTAGAATTATTTACCAATTAAATATAATAAATCGAATTATGGCAATTTTTGATCTCCATATTCGTGCGAATGTTCAATATCATGTAAAAGTTATTGTCTTTTGAAAATGGTTACTGCCCTTATAAATTTATTTAAAAATTAAAATATCACACAAAATCCGGAAAAACTAAAAGAGTGGCTGTAAAATTGAAACGACAGAGTAGGATGTAAGCCAAACCTTGCACATTCTCTAACAATTATACTTTCGCAGCTCATTCAACAATCCTACCCATTCATTCTTCTTTCACAGTAATATAACTACGACTTTGCTGATGGCTTTGCTTTAAATTGGGTTTTCATAAGAATTTTGAGCGATATGTAGCGGATTGCTACACTAGTAAAGCCTGACTGACTCAGAAATCTCTGTGGCAGATTCTCCTACATTTAGCTAGACTCCCGAAACTAGCTAAGCTATAGCCCAGTTATAAAGGAAACAGACGTGTAGCACGGAGCACGTTTATTCAGTGAGTATCTTGCGGATAAAGTGTACACGTAGGGGGCCTAACCATGATCAGTATGGTTGATGATTGGTCACTGTTTGTACGGTCGCTGCACACAGAGTTGTACGGCTGCACATCCCAGTCCTGGCGAGCAGACATGCAGGCACACGATGACGCACACAGCGATAGCGTGTCCAACAGATATTCCTTATCATTAAATTTTTAATGAGAATGTTAAATATCATTAATATTGAATGGATATTATTTTAATAATTAATAAAAATCGAAGGACATTCTCCTATGATCAACAAAATAAAACATATCTCCCACATAGCTTGCACCAACTNGGAAATTGTGATTAGAAATTAATTTTATGCCGTTATTATCTCTTGTTAGTCAGTAAAATGCATGAGAATGGAATTCGTTTAAATTTTGACCGAAAATGCTGCAAATTTATGAATTTCAGAAGGTTGGTTTTTTCCATTTTAATATTTATTTATTTATATCAAATGGCAAGCGTTTTGATAGTTATCATTAGCCCTTAAGTTGACTTCAGGCTTCACAGAGGGGAAGGAACATCAAAGTGAAAAAAGTCGAGAGGGGGTGGGAACAGAAGAGGGTTTCAAAGATGTAGAAGAGACAGACACAAAGGTAAAAAAAGGTGAGTAATGTGAAAGTAGTCAAATGACATTCAGTGGGGTGATGGTAGTTTGAAGTGAGAAGTCAACTGCCGGTTAGTAGATTTTTTGTCGTATGAGCATACGTTACCCAGGGTGCACCACGTGAAGGTAAGTCTATCGCACACCCCTTAATTTTAATATGTTTTGATAATTAAATCAAGTGTATTGAAGGAAACGTAATTACTTTTATTGCTTACAACAAAGCAATGTAATTATGCGATTTTAATAACTAAGAAGGATTTTGAGATTTTAAAAATAAATTGCAAAACAAAGTGGAGGGTGGACTGATTGGAAGTTTGAAAAGGATAAGAGAATGTAAAAGTCGCTTTCGTTAGAATCCTGGAACAACGTAGTTAGTCGGTTTCAACAAAATGATTTGCTGAGTCATATTTTATTGCTTCTAAGTTAATATTTCATGATTTGATCTCGATAATTTAGAAACTTCAAAGACCATTAGCTTCTAGGTAACATTCCCCAACGCAATTTGAAGGAGCTTTGATCCGTTTACCATCTGGCTCACTCCGATTTTAGTAAGAGATGTTGGACAAGTGTAACATTCGTTTATTTCAAAAGTCTCCAACTTCGGGAAGGTGATTGGAAACCCAAAAGTATTTTATGGCATCATGTTCAATTCATCTTAAAGTTGGTCTTATTTTGTGTCGTTTTTACAACAATGAGTCTTATCAAATAATATATTAAGGTACATTAGTTCGAAAGAATAATTTCGCTTCAAACAATTTTTTATCAAATGTTTATACCACATCAATTTTATTTAAAGTTTACTTTTTTTGATCGGAAATATACTAGTGAGGCCATTTGGTCCAACCAGAAGAGACATACCCGTTGTTTAAGAATTAAATCGAGGGACTTAAATTCCCTACCATCTTAATTGGATGCATCACCCTATTAAGATGACGTATTTAGTTAACTGAGTAAGAATAGAATATATTTCACTTTAAAAATGATTGCTTCATAGTCGTTTAAGTGGGGTGTACGATAGACTTACCTCCACGTGGTGCACCCTGGGCAACGTATACTCATACGGCAAAAAACGTCTATAAACTGGCAGTTGGCTTCTGACTTCAAACTACCATCACCCCACTCTACGTCATATTCGACTACTTCCATAGTACTCATCTCACCTTTTTTCTACCTTTGTGTCTATCTCTTTTACATCTTTGGAACACTCTTCTATTCCCACCCCCTCTCGACTTTTTTTCACCCTGATGTTCATTCACCTTTGTGAAGCCTGAAGTCAACTACAGGGCTAATGATAACTATCAAAATGCCTGCCATNTGATATAAATTGGGTTTTCATAAGAATTTTGAGCGATATGTAGCGGATTGCTACACTAGTAAAGCCTGACTGACTCAGAAATCTCTGTGGCAGATTCTCCTACATTTAGCTAGACTCCCGAAACTAGCTAAGCTATAGCCCAGTTATAAAGGAAACAGACGTGTAGCACGGAGCACGTTTATTCAGTGAGTATCTTGCGGATAAAGTGTACACGTAGGGGGCCTAACCATGATCAGTATGGTTGATGATTGGTCACTGTTTGTACGGTCGCTGCACACAGAGTTGTACGGCTGCACATCCCAGTCCTGGCGAGCAGACATGCAGGCACACGATGACGCACACAGCGATAGCGTGTCCAACAGATATTCCTTATCATTAAATTTTTAATGAGAATGTTAAATATCATTAATATTGAATGGATATTATTTTAATAATTAATAAAAATCGAAGGACATTCTCCTATGATCAACAAAATAAAACATATCTCCCACATAGCTTGCACCAACTTACAAATTTTAAAGTTCTGCATATTTTATTTTGTCTTTCACAACACCTTAACTTAAAACCCGTAATTCCTTTACGCACTCATTCACATTAATCTCCATTTGATATTTATCAGTAATTATGCTAAAATATGATCATTATAATTCATTTCTGGAATGCATTTAAAAGTAACTGAAAATGGTTGCAAAATAGGGGAATAAATATTAATTTGCTGGATGCACAATAGACTTACCTCCACGTGGTGTATCACCAATAATCATACATTTAAAACTCTCAATATTCGTCGATTAAAAGTTCTAATTAGATCACAGGAATTTTGAGTGACTCATTTCCTCGATAGCCAGAGGTGGGAGACCGACTGATTGAACTATTATATTAACCTATTCGTATCTTTTCACAGCTCTTAAAAAGCCATTGAGGCCAACATTGCATATAATGAAGGAGATTGGCTCTGATTAACTCATAAATTGCATTATTCTTGAGGCAAAAATGGAGTATACGCATATATTTCTAAGGTTATTTTAATAAAATTTCGCCCAAACATTCACGTATTTCCTTCCATGAAACAGTATAAAGTTAGTATGCGTCGAGACACCTGAGTCACTTTATGCCACTCTTGACGTGCAAACATGCTGTCAAAACTGCTTTAAATGCAGTAATTTCTATTTGACAAGACTAATCAGACCCCTTGGTGCAGTGCCAGCCAATCGTGGGTCTGCTATTCCTCAAATTAAAACATCCTCGAATTCTACATCATTTGAGCTATCTTATTGCAACGAATCTCTCTTTTATCTTCTTGCACTCGGGATGTGCGATAGACTTACCTCCATGTGGTGCACCCTGGGCAACGTATACTCATACGACAAAAAAGTCAATTAGTCGGCAGTTGACTTTTGACTTCAAACTACCCCCACCGTATGCCATATTCAACCCATTTCAAAGTACTCATCTCACCTTTTTTCTACCTTTGTGTCTATCTCTTTTACATCTTTGGAACACTCTTCTATTCCCACCCCCTCTCGACTTTTTTTCACCCTGATGTTCATTCACCTTTGTGAAGCCTGAAGTCAACTACGATAACTATCAAAATGCCTGCCATTTGATATAAATAAATAGTCGTTTAAGTTTATAAGACTTCTTGAACACCTCGATCCCACCAGTCAATGATAACTAAAGTTAGTTTCAATGCAAGTACATATGCAGAAAATTCTTATTACCCAACTTCCAACATACACTTCCCAGTTGTGAAGGCACCACTGAATTTGATAAGACGCTGATGCAATAAACAAGTTAGAAACCCCTTTTCGATTATTTAATAATGCAACTAGCAGATAAAACAAGCCTCTTTTACCTAATTACGATTTAAATTCTACAGCTCCCCAATCTTCTGAGGACACGAAGGACAAAGAATTAATTGTCATTCGAGTTTCGCAAAAAAATGTTCCTTTTAATACCAATTTTAACCCATATTTTTAAATAATTTATAAGTTTCTTTTCTGGGGTGCGCAACAGACTTTCCTCCACGTGGTGCATCCTTAGCAACGTATACTTATACGGCAAAAGGGTCTATTGATCGGCAGTTGACTTCTGACTTCAAATTTCTACGGCCCGACCCCTTTCACAGTACTCGTCTTACCTTTTTATGCCTTTGTGTCTGCCTGTCTGTCTCTTTTACATCTGTGAATCACTCTTCTGTTCCCCCTCTCGACTTTTTGTCACTTTGATGCTCCTTCTCCTCTCTGTGAAGCCCCGAAGTCAGCTCCAGGAATAATGATAACTATCAAAACGCCTGCTATTTGATATAAATAAATAAATAAAGTTTCTTTTCTGGGTTAAAAAGCCGAATAGTATTGACTTTATTGAGCATATAAATTAACANACGAATCTCTCTTTTATCTTCTTGCACTCGGGATGTGCGATAGACTTACCTCCATGTGGTGCACCCTGGGCAACGTATACTCATACGACAAAAAAGTCAATTAGTCGGCAGTTGACTTTTGACTTCAAACTACCCCCACCGTATGCCATATTCAACCCATTTCAAAGTACTCATCTTACCTTTTATCTGCTCTTTTGTCTGTCTCTGTCACATCTGTGAATCATTATTCTGTCCCCCCTCTCGACTTTTTGTCACTTCGATGTTCCTCCCCCTCTCTGTGAAGCCTGAAGTCAGCTAAAGGGCTAGTGATAACTATCAAAACGCCTGCCATTTGAAATAAATAAATAAATCTTCTTGCACTCTTTTGCCCTTTAGCGTTACATATTTATAGACTAATATGACATTTCATGCTGATGTTTATTTTTTAAAAAAATATTATACAAATTTTAAATGATTAGCGAATTTGGCCGCACAAACCGGCATCAGGAAAATAACATTTCTGTCAAGATGGTGCAAACTTCATTAACGACAGTGGCATACCTAATTTCAAGGCTGTTAAGCAAATAACTTGAGATACAAGATTTCAAAATTCCGTGCTTTTACATATTTATAAGTTTCCTCCTAGCAAATCATCATCATAACATTAAAATACTTTAAGAAATATGAGGCAGCCAAGTTACATATACAGCCAGTCTTTTATCTAATCGCAATGTAAACAATACGCATTGAGTAAGCCTTATTTACAGCTTTTAGAACTAATGTAGAAGAATAGTGGCTGGAGTTCTTTTTTCTCAGTAAATATTTTGAAGAGTCTGTTTATATATATATATATATATATATATATATATTATACCAAATGGCAGGCATCTTGATGATTATCATTAGCCCTTTAATTGACTTCAGGCTTCACGGAGGGGAAGGAACATCAAATTGAGAAAAACGAGAGGGGGAGGGAACAGAAAAGTGTTTCAAAGATGTAAAAGAGATAGACATAAAGGTAGAAAAAGGTGAGGTGAGTACAGTGAAATGGGTCGAATATGACAACCAGGGGGGTCATGGTAGTTTGAAGTCAGAAGTCAATTGCCGTTTAATAGACTTTTTTGCCGTATGAGTATACGTTGCCCANACCCATATTTTTAAATAATTTATAAGTTTCTTTTCTGGGGTGCGCAACAGACTTTCCTCCACGTGGTGCATCCTTAGCAACGTATACTTATACGGCAAAAGGGTCTATTGATCGGCAGTTGACTTCTGACTTCAAATTTCTACGGCCCGACCCCTTTCACAGTACTCGTCTTACCTTTTTATGCCTTTGTGTCTGCCTGTCTGTCTCTTTTACATCTGTGAATCACTCTTCTGTTCCCCCTCTCGACTTTTTGTCACTTTGATGCTCCTTCTCCTCTCTGTGAAGCCCCGAAGTCAGCTCCAGGAATAATGATAACTATCAAAACGCCTGCTATTTGATATAAATAAATAAATAAAGTTTCTTTTCTGGGTTAAAAAGCCGAATAGTATTGACTTTATTGAGCATATAAATTAACAACAATGTTATGCTAGACATAGATATCAACGCATAACCGGAAATTAATTGATATCCTTAGTAAATAATGAAAATTACAATTTTATTAAATTTATAATTTAAAAGTCAGAGCAATTCAATGGATACAACATGCAGACCTGAGTCAAAGCTCAACACGGGCTTCTAAGGCCTTTTCATAATTGGACTGGAATGCTTCTCTTATTTTCAAATCATTTAGCTAACACAAAGAAAAAGGATATTATTTACTATGCCATTAGTTACTAAGCCAATCATAACCCCTTCTCTTTTAAAATTAACATCCCAACTCCTAAAAGGAAAAACAGATGTGACATCTACGATCCAACTTTTCAGTCCAAAATTTTATACTATGCGGAACTATGATCTTGCATGATTTCGATGAAAAAATCTAGAATTTTATTACTTTAATTTATTATAAATATAATAAAACCAGTTGTATCAAATAAGTTGAATCACGCTCGGTACATCAAATGGAGCTTAGAAAACATAAAGCTCTGGGGAAGTCATATAAATATATGACAAATTATAAAATAAAAACTAAATTTTAAATCATATGCAAGAATTATTTTCTCCGAGCAATTTCAGGAGTTACGCTTTAATATGTCCATATAAATTCATTTATGGTCATTGTTAGAGCTCTATAATAGGGATGAAGACTCATAGGGAAAGCTGGCTTGCTTGTTAGGATATTGAGAAATTGGGGTGTGGGATAGATTTACCCCACCCCCACCCCGTGGTGTACACTGGGCAACGTATAATCATTGGACAAAAAATTCTATTAACCGGCAGTTGACTTCTCACTTCAAACTACCACCACCCCACTGTATGTCATATTCCACCACTTCCGCAGTACTCACCTTACTCTACTCTCTTTTACATCTATGAATCACTCTTCTATTCCACCCCCCCTGAATCCTTCCTCCTCCTCTCTGTGAAGCCCAAAGTCAGCTAAAGGGTCTCCTCTCTGTGAAGCCCGAAGTCAACTAAAGGGCTAATGGTAGCTATCAAAACGCTTGCCATTTGTTATAAATAAAAAAATATTGATAAATTTATAGGAAAGGACAATTTAAAAGAAAAGCGATACTCTTGAGTGCGATAAATCTTTAGCTGCGCTCGACTCTCTGTGTCTCTCTCCAGGGTATACTATTCCAAACATGTTAAAGACTACTAACCGAAATTTAAACTTGTTGCTAGCACCGCAAAATACAAAGTTTCTCAAACCGAGAGCAACTAAACCACACATTTAAGAGTTCATAATTCTTCTATTGCCCGAAAGTTATATTTCATGTTCTGGGGTGTGCGATAGACTTACCTCCACGTGGTGCGCCCTGGGCAGTGTGTACTCATGCGGCAAAAAGTCTATAAACCGGCAGTTGACTTCTGACCACTGTATGTCATATTTGACCACTTAACAGTACTCACCTCACCTTTCATCTACCTTTGTGTGTGTCTCTTTTAAATCTTTAAAACACTCTTCTGTTCCCCCCTCTCGACTTTTTTCACTTTGATGTTCCTCTCCCTCTGTGAAGCCTGAGGTCAACTAAAGGACTAATGATAACCACCAAAACGCTTGCCGTTTGATACAAATAAATATATATTTCATGTTCGTGTCCGGAATAGATAAAAGAGTTTATAATTATTTCAGTATTTTACATTTCTTGACAATAATGTGAAAATTGTTAACTTTTGATTTCTTAAATGGATATTTAGTCGACGTTTTCAAGTGGCATGAAAAAGACGACAACTTTTGAGTGTATTCCACTGTAGGCAATTATCTGGCGTGCTGACGTAAAGTTTTAAAAGTGTGCGCAAAATATTTCCAATTACTCTAAGAATGCGTAAAGAAAATGGTTGTCTAGATGGGAGTGTAAAGCTGATTATTTATTAAACATTTTAGTTTTAGTCATTTGATTTGTGATGTGTTTTTCCTGATACTATTGGAATTACCATTTATCCATTAGATTTTTCATGTGAACAAGGTTGCATGTAGCTATAATGTACATAGTTTGATTGGGCATGCAATGAGTTTTCGCTCTTTCATCCAAAAGCTATATTATCGTATAATTTATGATTTGGTGTATTAAATGCAAATTAAATATAGTTGTCAATGAAGCATACGTGCATACTCTCTTTTTCTTATGGGACACTAGTGAGATAATGAACAATCTCTTTTATTTGAAGGTGTTATTAACTTTGATAATTTCCGACTTGGGGGTGTAAAAGTTTTATTCGAAAAATCTGATTGGCTGCTCTTGGCAAAATTAGCTTTTTTCAACCAATATTTCCACCTTTCAACTAAAAGTAATTTGATTTCTTTTGCTCTTAAATAGTAGCCTAAAAATATAAACCACTATATTTATAGACTAATTAGCCATAAAGAAATTTCAATAGGTGTTCCCACAATAATTTTATAAATGAATACTTGTTCATTTTTACTTTCCACTAACCGCCATAGTGTGTCTACAATTTATTATTCATTTAAATTCAACCAATACTGCAAATAATTTTCAAGTGGTAAAAAGGGCAATCTGAGAGCCAAAATTGCAAACTGTGATGTGCATGCGACTTTCTCAAGTGTCACATGTTTGCATAATTTGGGAAAATTACCTCTCAACTTCCCTCCAGTAGAATTTACTCTGGGATTTATAGTGTTTGAGCTCAGTGTGCTCATTTTATACTTTTGAGGAAGGTAAATAAATGAGGTGCTCTCAAAACTGAATATCTTTTAAATTACAAGTTATGTATTATATATTTTAAGGTCATAGTTCATATCACATATATTTAGCGACCATGTATATTTGCTGTCAATAATAAAGAAAATATTGAGTTAGTATTTTATCTTTAAGCTTAACTATACTTTCATAATACTGGCTCAAACTAGAGATCTCTACTGTGCTAAAAATTAATGGAAAGTATTTCTATAATATTTGTATATTATTTATATATATATAATATATATCTATATTTATATTTATTTAAAATAGAAATAAATCATTGTGAAAAATGACAGTTTTGCGGTAAACCACAAGATGTTCTCTCCTGTTCAATCAAATAAGTGAAGAGCTTCATTGGGATATTTGTCATAAGATATTTTAAAAGTAGAATAAAAGCTTTATAGTAGAATAGAGATTTGTGTTTAATTATTTAGTTAAACTTAAAACCAAGTAGAAACGACGCAAATCATACGATTATAAATGTGAAATCGTGACGACGCCACAGAATTTGCAAAATTACTTTGGTGCGTAGAATAGTATTTCAACTTCTGTTACCCTAAAATTCAATCCTTTAAATTTTAAATCAATTTACGTTATTATCAACTGCCGAAAACCAGCTTTATAAGGCCTTTTTGTGCAAGCCGAAGTAAAAAAATGCATTGAGCACAGAGTAATTAATTAATTATATGCGAAAGCTTTCTGCGTTTTATTTTTCAAGCCTAATGTAAATTTCATTTTCGAGATCATATTTGTGATAGAGAATGAAACCCTTTTATTTCCCATGTGAAAATTGCTGACTGTTTGCCCCTTCTACTCATTCAAACCGGAAAATTTATTCATTCATGGAATCAGACCACTTCGAATTCGCATTTTATTATTTTAAATAAACGTAAAGAATTTAAACTAACCAAATTTTTTAAATTGGAATATTTTTATACCGAATCGATTATCAAATTAAGTCTCCCACTAAAATGAAATTCCCTTTTAGAGTATCTTGCTGAAATTAAGGGAAATGTTGCAAGTAATATCTATTCGAAATGATCTAATTTTCATTAAACTTCATTAAACATTTTCTGAAAGAGTGTACTTGTATCTTTTCAAGCAACCTGGAAGAAAATTAAAATACTAAGCCACAGATCACGCAGTGTTGTCTGAAAGTAGGTAATCAATCAAAGTAATTATTACATTTCAATTATATGTCGAATTGCAAATACTTATTAATGTAACTCATTGATAGAGACTAAAAGTATAAGCAATTGTGAAGAAGCGAGGAATTCCATCCATTTGATATCTGCATTCGCTCATCCACATTGCCTTAATACATTCCAGATTGCGGGGTGCACCCTGGGCAACCTATATTCATACGGCAAAAAAGTCTATTGACTGGCAGTTGACTTCTCACTTCAAACTACCATCACCTCAATTTATGCCATATTCGCCTATTTTCACAGTACTCACCTCACCTTTGTTCTACCTTTGTGTTTGTCTCTTACATCTTTGAAACACTCTTCTGTTCCCCCCTCACGATTTTTTTCAATTTGATGTTCCTTCCCCTCTGTGAAATTTGAAGTCAACCAAAGGACTAATGATAACCATCAAAACGCCTGCCATTTGATATAAATAAAATAAATAAATAAATACATTCCAGAT
>UZAE01014178.1:0-16207 GCA_900617975.1 Rodentolepis nana | reverse complement strand
TGTCTCTTTTACATCTTTGAAACACTCTTATGTCCCCCCCTCTCTCGAATTTTTTTCATTTTGATATTTCCTCTTCTCCGTGAGGCCTGAAGTCACTTAAAGGGCCAATGAAACGATCAAAATTCCTGCCATTTGATATAAATAAATTATTTCCGAAAATTTAGTTTTCTGAAATTTGCCTAAAATAGGTTCAAAACAGAATTGAACTTTTGATAAACATATAAATGGCTGTGTATTTTGAGAATCATATCCTGATTTAGCAAGCATAGCGATAGTTAATTTCAACACGAATCTTTGATATCACATTGTCATCATTTAGAACAGCTATTTCAGTTCAAGAACCTTTTTTGTCCTCCACAAGGTGGCAATATTTAAATCGCTTTTATAAATTGCGCGTTGAAAACTCAGATTGCTTAATTTAAATCAGAGGACAATGTCAGTTATTAGTAACGAGCTACTCAAAATTGTGACATTTTTTGCCACTAATTACCCGTAAACAATTTTGCTGAAATGGGGTGTGTGATAGACTTAACTCCACGTGGTGCACCCTGGGCAACGTATATTCATACGGCAAAAAAGTCTATTACTTGGCAATTGACTTTTGACTTCAAACTGCCATGACCCCACTGTATGTCATATTCGACTACTCCGCAGTACTCATCTCACCTTTTTTCCACCTTATCTACCTTTGTCTTTGAAACACTCTTCTATTCCCTCCCCCCACTCTCAACTCTTTTTCGCTTTGATGTTCCTCCTCCCCTCTGTGAAGCCTGAAGTCAACTTAAGGGCTAATGATAACCATCAAAACGCCTGCCATTTGTTATAATAATAATAATAATTTTGCTGAAATAAAAAGATTGAAGTCAATTTAAAAAGCTATCTCATTACCTGTTTGGCTAATTAACTAGAAAGATTATTTTAAAACGTTGCAGTTGTCTGGACTACGTTACTACTAACAAGTTGTTCGAATATCTCCACAGAATCTGTAGCCTTTCACTAATTTTAAGAAATACTGCCTACTTGATCAGGGATGCTTCTAAATTATCATAACATTACATAAATACATTACGTTTCAGTTTAGCACACTATTTGTGTATAGTACTAGCTGTACTATTGTTAATTGTTTGTCAATTACATTTTATTCCAGATATAATGCCAATACAACATTAATTACTATTTTGAACAAACAGCTTTCTTAAATATGGGGGCTGCATGAATGGGATTTAAGTTATCTAATTAATTAATTTTAGTTTTTGCAAGCGGATTATGAAAATCAATAAATCGATCGAATTTGAATTCAAATGGAAGGTTTTAGGTGAAAACATCGAAAAAAGATTCGGCTTAGATAAATACTGCTCATCTATTGTAACATTAAATTATTATTATTATTATTGTTTCAAATGGCAGGCGTTTTGAATATTTATCATTAGCCATTTAGCTGACTTTGGGCTTCGCAGAGGGAGGAACAGAAGAGTGATTCACAGATGTAGAGGAGCGCTTCTAAATTATTAACAGTTTCCTTTCACTGCTTTTACTTGCATTATTAGGTTAACGATAAGTGCTTTTTTGCATCTTTCTTGATAAAGTGCAAAGAAAATTGAATTTGTTCAATCTCGAAATGATTGATTGGTTTTATCTTGGTCATGAAAATGAGCACTCTTCCGGGATGTTCCTTTCTTTCTACCCATCTTTAGACGTCTTATGACGTCTCGGAATTCTATTAAACTGCAATTCTGTAAGACGCACTTCTAAGCCACCTGAATTCAAAATAAACCTGTCCACTCGATTGTCGACGTTTACAAACAAGTGTTTTTATTCCAGAAGAAAATATGTTTGTAAATTATGATAACAAATGATCATTTACCCGAATAACGAAAGCAGATATATGTCTTGAGACAAAATTAAAATACTTTAATGTACCTTCCATATTTTGGCTAAGTGGAGTGGTAAATACATGGATTTGTGAATGAACAGTCAACCAGTGTTTGTAATTTTTCTATGATTACAAAAAAATAGAATTCAATAGGTTTTCACATTGTGCTTGTGAACCAAGTTAGATAACGCTAAAGTCTGTAGCGGATCGCTGCACTGGTAAAGCCTGACTGATTCAGAAATCTCTGAGACAGACTCCCCAGCATCTAGCTAGACTCCAAGAACCAGCTAAGCTAAAGTCCAGCTATGAAGGAAACAGACGTATAGCCCGGAACACGCTTATTCAGTAGGTTTATTGTGAGTAAAGTGTACACGCAGGGAGCTTAGTCATGATCAGCATGGCGGATTAGTTTAAACAAACGGAGGCTTCTGATTTGCCACTGGTTGTACGGCTGTCTGCACAGAGAGTTGTACGGCCGCACCTCCCCAATCCTATTGTGCATGCATACTATGAAGCGCTAAGCGATGACATGTCCACACAGATCAAATAACTTTTCCTGAGACGAAAGCCAAGTTCTAAAATGTGATGATAGATTTTTCTTTATGAATTAATGAATTTATAAACAAATTTGAAGGAAATGCAATTTACTTGAGAAAAGGAAATTAATATAATTAGCACACAGTTTGTTTGCATAAAATAAATTTGAATAGAATTATCTGCCAACCAAATGAATAATCTGGGCCTTGTGCTGACGGCAATAATTCGGGAACCTAGAGCAATTAACCCAAAATTCAACAAAATTGATTATAATTCTTATGTCGTCGTTAAATACTCTTACATCATTCTTCCAATATTTAATTATACTCTACTCTGTAACTCGATTGAAAATTTGAAATGCTATACTTAATTTTAATTCCCCAAAATAAAATTTGCTTAAAGTAATGAAAAATAAAGCTAGCAGATAGTATTGCTGTGTAAAATGCTGACTTAAAATGTCAGTTAGCGCATAGGCAAAAATTTCAATCATCAAGCGATCAATCATCATCATCATTCGTAGAGAAAAGCGAAAAGATAATCGATCAATGGTTTTTTTTCAGCGCGAGGTTTAATGACAATTTTCATTTCCAACGAGACCAGCGTCTAATCAATGGAATTGATTGGAGCCATTTGAACAATATCAATGCGTTTATTTTGAAATAATTCACAAATCAAAGAGAAAATGAATTTGGTCCCCGAAAGGTTACTAATTCTAATTTAATTTTGAAAAATATTTCTCACTTTAAATACATCAAAATTACACGCCTATTTTAAATTGATGACTCAATTGCCAATTTCTCGAATGGCTCTTGCTTTGATTCATGCCTCTTATTTGTAGAGGGAAATTGAGAAATTAGAGGAGGGGATTACTTCTCAGGCTTCCTTATCTAAGCCGTACCACCACCCCCATCAAACATTTGCCTTTTGCTCGCACTGAGCTGTCTGGGCAAGTCCGTTTATGTGGGAGCCTTTGACTTTTCTCAGATGTTCTTTGACTGTTCTGTTAGCGAAACCAAAAATAAAATATTAATCCAATAATTTTAAATTAAAAAAATAAAATACGAGTAACTTAATTAACCTAAGTCACTCGATTGGTGCCTATTTAGCTATTGAAATATCGGAGGAACGAAGATGCAAGAACAAAAGATCACTCCAATTTGCTCCAGGAAAACAAGAATCCATTTCTGAACTCGAAAATTAAATTTCATGTGCATATAAAAGCCAGGGGCCAATTGTATCATTAGAGTTTTCTCAAGTTATCTGCCCCAAATTAGTACTTCGGCTTGAAGTATGCGTCATCAAATGTCTTTAACTAGGGGGAAAATTATAAATGTCATTTATTTATTTATTTCAAATGGTAGGCGTTTTGATGGTCATCATTGGGCCTTCACAGAGGGAAGGAGCATCAAAGTGAAAAATTTGAGAGGGCGAACAAAAGAGTGATTCTCAGATGTAAAAGCGACAGACAGATACAAATTTTGAGAAAACGGTAAGGTGAGGTGAGTATTGTGAAAGTGGTGGAATATGGCATTCAGTGGGGTGATGGTAGCTTGAAGTCAAAAGTCAACTGCCAGTCAATAGACTTTCTTCCCGTATGAGTATACGTTGTCCGGGGTGCACCACGTGGAGGTAAGTCTATCGGGCACCCAATTGTAAGTATCATAAAGTCTGCCATTTAAAATAACAAAGATAATAATGTCTTTAACTATATTAAAATATATCCCAATTATTTGTCAAAGAAGAAAATTTAATTACTACCCTTCCAGATCCTTAGATATGAATTCCATAACACAGAAGTTTAATTGACGGGCTAAATCATTACAACCAAATGAAATTGAAAAAGAATAAAATCTATACAAATGTCTTTCTTTAAAATAAATGCGATTTAACATGTTTTATCTTAAGGTGCTAATATAATTCACATTTATAATAGTTCGCTTAATTAATTTATCGATATATTATTCTTTGTGGCATCAAGAATTAATTGAATTAATTTTTAAAATAAAATTTGAAACGAAAGCAGTTTGTCCATTTTATGTTGGCAATAATTAGATGCTGATAAAATTTTTCCAAAAATTTAATTATTGTACTAAACAAAAAATTTCAAAACATCAAGCATAATGAATAAGGCAAATCTCTAATTATTAAAAAAATTATAAACGGAATTTTACACGGTCATCCAAAAGTCGGTTTTTTGGCCAATATTTTGCACAAGTAACAATAATGACGAAATGGGAAAAGTTGGTAATAGACCTCCATAAATTTGGATGGCTTTCCTTTAACCAATACTTTTTATTTAAAATATGTGAAATTCCATCAAAATGGAAGCATATTTTTTAAGTTGTTACAAATGACGAGGAAACCTAGACGACAGTACTAACTATTTACACGAAGATATGTCAAAATTAAGTATCTCGATATACTAATGATTTCACGAACTCGAGTGATCAGTAATGTCTTAAATCAGTCAAATAAGAGAAAAATCATCAAGTGCAAGACTTTAAAGGTCATTTAATTGTTTTAAAATTAGATCAAGCTGTTGGATCCTCAGGAATCGATGATATTCTACAAGGGCGCCCAGGAAAGGGTATTCTGGCACAAATTGCGATTGGAGTGCTGCATTGTG
Organism: Rodentolepis nana; assembly: GCA_900617975.1. Lineage (NCBI taxonomy): Eukaryota > Metazoa > Platyhelminthes > Cestoda > Cyclophyllidea > Hymenolepididae > Rodentolepis > Rodentolepis nana. The sequence continues at coordinate 11,171 of UZAE01014178.1, read as the reverse complement.
GAACAGACATGCCGCCCGACTCGAATTCTCTTTTTGCCATTTCGTTCATTGCGTTTTTATTAAGAATTTTAATGAGATTAAACATTATTATATTATTATTTCAAATGGCAGGCGTTTTGAATATTTATCATTAGCCATTTAGCTGACTTTGGGCCTCACAGAGGGAGGAACAGAAGAGTGATTCACAGATGTAGAGAAGACAGACAGACACAAAGGTAGAGAAAAGGCGAGATAAGTACTGTGAAAGCTGTGTAATATGATATACAGTGGGGTGATGGTAGTTTGAAGTCAGAAGTCAACTACCGGTTAACAGACTTTTTGCCGTAAGAGTATACGTTGCCCAGGGTGCACCACGTGGAGGTAAGTCTATCGCACACCCCATGAGATTAAACATATATCAAGAGAGAGATATATATAGAGAGCAATGAATTGGCATAACAGGATCAATGGTACAGTAATCTCCACATCCCACAATGGTATGCTCCAGACTATATCTTATTATTTCAAATTCGAATATTAATTTTTTTAAAAAAACATCGAATTTGTTATCTTTTGGCGGTATTTAAAGTTTTTGACAAAAAATAATATTCCTAAAAGCCGAGCTAGTGTTCAAAGTGAATGCTATTAAACGATGTCGTAAATAACTTCAAAGCGATAATTTTTAAAATGCATTTAAACTAAACGGATATTTTGTTTTAGATATCATCAATTCAAAGAGATTTGTGGGACACATTATCGCTCTGTGCGTCATCGTATGCCCGCATGTCTGCTCGCCAGGATTGGGAGGTGCGGCCGTACAACTCTGGGTGCAGCGACCATAAAATCAATGACCAATCATCAACCTCGTTTAACCTAATCCCCCATCCTGATCATGAGTAGCTCCCTGCGTACACACTTTATCCGCAATATACGTCCTGAATTAACGTGTTCCGTGCTACACGTCTGTTTGCTTCATAGCTGGGCTATAGCTTAGCTAGTTCTGGGAGTCTAGCTAGATGTTGGAGAATCTGCCATAGAGATTTCTGAGTCAGTCAGGCTTTAATAAAGTAGCAATCCGCTACAGACTGATTCGTCATGTCATCATCGCTCTTGAAGTGACAATGCAGAGTTTCTATAAATATATGAATTACACAATTACTACAGCCATATACTTACTTTTCATAAATTAAATGCATAGACATCTAAAAATCAAATGCCACATACTTTTGAACAATAGTTTTTCCTGCTACATAAACTATACAATGAAGTAATATATATATAGAAGTATGATGTTACAATACATCTTTATCTAAAACAGATAGTTACTAATAAAACCACACTGATCGTTCAATTGCTCATAACAATTGATGATGATGATGTTCCCCATGAACCACTAGAAACAAATTGTTTTAAGAACCTTGTGGGGAAATCATCCAGTGTCATTTCAGCAACAGTTTTGCAAATGTGAATTTTAAACAGCTCATTTGTATGCACTTTGATATGTTAGAGGCTATNGGCCCATGAACATTTAAACTTTGTTTACAACATTTTAATTCAGCTGCAATTATCTGAACAATACCTTTAGCATTTTGTGTGGATCTTTTATTTCATTTCTCAATTAATTTTCAACATTAACCACTCTCATTAGCTTAAAAAAGAAATAGAATTTTTCTGGATCATTTACCCAAACCTTGTTAATAAGTGACAGCGCAACACTGAGTTATGCTCAGTTGACAAATTTGACCGCTTGGCATCACGTGATATCGCGCAAGCGCTCAATATCATTTTTGGCATGGTGCAAGACACGAGACATTTTTTATACCAACCATACTTGCGTAATGTAGCATATTTCTATTTATTTTTAATTTTTCCCTTAATAAACTCTTAACCACTCAATTTAATATTTATTTATTTCAAAGGGCAGGCGTTTTGATAGCTATCATTAGCCATTTAGCTGACTTCAGGCTTCACAGAGGGAAGGTTCATCAATTAGAAGAAAATCGAGGGGTGGGGTACAGAAGAGCGATTCACAGATGTAAAAGAGGCAGACAGACACAAAGGTAGAGAAAAAGGTAAGATGTGTACTGTGCAAGGGGTCGAATATGGCATACAGTGGGGTGTTGGTCGTTTGAAGTTAGAAGTCAACTGCCGGTTAATAGACTTTTTTCCGCATAAGTATACGTTGCCCAGGGTGCACCACATGGAGGTTGTAAGTACACGTTGCCCAGGGTGCACCACGTGGAGGTAGCCGTATGGAAGTGATAAGTCAACTGCCGGTTAATAGACTTTTTTGCCGTATGAGTGGGTTGCCCAGGGTGCACCGCGTGGAGGTAAGTCTATCGCAACAACTGCCGGTTAATAGACTTTTTTGCCGTATGAGAATACGGTGACCAGGGTGCAACACGTGGAGATAAGTCTATTGCACACCCCCTCAATTTAATATATAAAGATATATATATATATATATTTCTAAAGGAAGGATCAATAGTTGACATATGGCTTGACAGAGGGAGTGAACATCAAAGGTATAAAAAGGTCGAGTGGGGGAACAGAAGAGTGAATCACAGATGTAAAGGAGACAGCCAGACACAAAGGCAACGAAAAGGTTAGATGATTACTCTGTAACTGGTTGAATATGGCATGCAGTGTGATAATGGTAGTTTGAGGTCAGGTGTCGAATGCCGGTTAGTAGGCATTTTTGCCATGTGAGTAAACGTTGCCAAGGGTGCACCACGTGTAGGTAAGTCTATCGAACACGTCTAAATATATATATATATAATAGTAAATCTTCACATTATTAAATTAACTGCAAATTGACAGCTCAATGACTTTAGAGGAAAATTTTCTTGGGAATTAGGTGGTGAGTTGGTTACATTGGTCCCCAGTGACTTATAAAACTTCGCCATTCGCCAAGTGTTCGTGCATGGCGTTTGCTGCCTTCTTTAGATTTTAGACAGACAACAATAAACAAAGCCTAAAACATTGATGTTTTGCGTACTTCGACTATTGTCTAGCAATTGATATTAGCATTTAAGCCAAATTTGAACGCAAGGAATTAATCGTAACACACTTGGACTGTATTGTAAATCATTGTCAATGCCAACTTTTATTTAAATTAACCAAAAATTTTGTTCCTTCTAAGTATATATATATATATATATATATAAGTGGACGAGGGGGATTATGGAACAGAGTAAGGAGAAATGGTTTATGGTGATTGAATAAATTGGCTTCTCTTTCCATTTGGAAGGGTTACTATCTTTCAAACGTCCTAATCAAGGAATCATCCTGAACCCACTTGCGGGCACTACAGAGAACAATCTAATATTTGATGCTTTCCTGTTCTTATCTCTCACAACCTGGGGTGTGCGATACACTGGTGCACCCTGGACAACGTATACTCAAACGGCAAAAAAGTCAATTATTCGGCAGTTGATTTCTGACTTCAAACTACTATGGTCCGACTGAATGTCATCTTCGACCACTTTCACAGCACTTTTCTTGCATTTCTTATACGTCCGTTTGTCACTTACATCTGTGAAGCACTCTTCTGTTCTCCACCCCTCAACTTTCCGTTACTTTGATGTTCCTTCCCCTCTGTGAAGCCTGAAGTCAACTAAAGGGCTAATGATAACTATCAAAACGCCTGTCATGTGATATAAATAAATCTTTTATAACCTCAAAAGTTATCTGAAATAAACACGAGACTTCTCGTTGACCATTGCAAATGAGAAATAATGGTGATTTTAATGATGACGGTGACTTCCTTTTTCATTTACTGATATTTAATACTTTCGTCAACGTCGTATTTCAAATTCTTTGCTCCATCCTCCCTGTGATAGACCTTTGTGTCAATCTTCCTTACCACCGTGTTGTAGACATAAAGGTTTAATTCGTTTAGCTATGGTATCAAATAAAAATATGAGCAAAATAAAAACCCATGAGCTTTACAAAATTTCCCTATTTGCACTTTCACGACTGTGCATTGCATATGACCTTTCTAATTGAACTCACACCACCAATTGATTTGAAATAATGGAGCCTTTAATTGGTTTTGAGCTACTCAATTCTTTAAAGAAGCTCTAATCCATGCTCTTTTTACTTATCGAAGCGATTTCTGAAAGGCGATTTTTGTGCCAATTGGAGCGCAAAAAAATTATTTGCTTTATTTAATGATATTTAAGCAGAATTTTGAATATTTGCTTAAAAATGCCTCATTTGAAGTCGAATAAAATACAGGATTTGCTATCCAAATGCATGAGTTCAATTAATATAAAATATTCCGACTAGGCATTGCCAAAAAGAAACTAATAAACAGTGAGTTGTTTACTAAATTGTGTACTTGTGTAAGACAACGCGAAATGGTTTACTAGCAATCATTTCATTAGACCAAGCGCGTTGGCAATACATTTTCTCAATAATGACCTGCATAAATTAACTTATTTTTCCACAGAAACAATAAATCTTGTTACATTTGTATCGATGGGAATTGAACTGAGCGGTGTCATGGCAATTGTAATCGCTTTCTTCCTCCAAATAGAATATATTTCGCTCTACATTCAATTGAAATACATTATACAGTAAAATTAGAGTAATATAGCAAATGTGGTACCTGTATAATCTAATTTTGAATGACAAAATAAGCAGTAAATTGTGATAAATTGAACAGAAATATAATATGTGTACGTATATTCCAATATGGTGCAAATTCATGTTCATTGTTTATTCAGCTAAAAGGAAATTTAACTCACCTTTGTTGATATATTTTGTCAAATTACTAATGAGCAATTAATATGAAAATTAGAAATTCGACTGTCGTAATTAACATGGAAACAAAAAAATTTCTTCAAGAAATTTTTGGTTTTGAATTCACCTTTTAATGTAAAATAAATGAAATCTTTACTACTTTTAATTGATATTATTAAACCGCATACCTTATGAATAAACAAACGCTAAATTTTCCCCAAATATTAAAGTGCTAATAGCTCAAGGTTCCTAAAAGCCTAAACCGTAAAATATAATTAAATTATTACTCATAGAATATATTCAAACTTTTGTATCAAATAGCAGGCGTTTTGATAATTATCATTAGCCCTTTAGTTGACTTCAGGCTTCACAGAGGGGAAGGAACGTCAAATTGAAATAAAATCGAGAGGGGCTGGAACAGAAGGATGTTTCAAAGACGGAGGTAGAAAGGGTAGAAAAAAGGTGAGGTGAGTACTGTGTAAGTAGTCGAATATGACATATAGTGGGGTCAGAAATCAATTGCCGGTTTATGGACTTTTTGTCACATGAGTATACGTTGCCCATGGAGCACCACGTGGAGGTAGGTCTATCGCATACCCCGATTATATTCAAATTAAAATGGTAAAAAATGAATTCAACTCTAACTTGGAATCAAATTGCATTTCGTTAAACACACATATATATGTATGTATGTTAGTTCTATCATATATTGCATAATTTTATTAAATTTTGACCACGAAAATTTATCGATCACATAATCTGATTATAGCAACTGTCCCAAAAATTATTATTGCTTTTATACCGATATTCAAATTTTACTATCATTTACTAATTTAATGCTCAATTTAATATTGAAAATAGTTCTCATTTCCCATTTACATATTTGATGGAGTTAATTTTAAGCATCCTGTTACCCACAGCAGTGCAAAATAAAATTAAAATTTTCAATTTTAGAAAATACTTTAAATTTGACGAAAGAAGAGTAATTAAGTGCTAAAGGTGTGCAAATCAAATTGATAGTGAGAGAAACCGCAAGGTGTTAAAACTTCGCATTTTATTTGATTTTCCCATTCAGATTGTGCAATACTCAATTATTGGATTTGATTCTTTTACTCAATTTTCTTCAAACCATTATAAATGCAAATGACCCTTAACTGATTTCGCAGCACAGAGTTATAGAATAACCGGTGAATATTACGATTTGGCAGAACGTTGTGTTAAGACAAAATAAAAATATAAATAATATATTGAATTTATTAAAACCTGGGGTGTGCGATAGACTTACCTCCACGTGGTGCACCCTGGGCAACGTATACTCATACGCAAAAATTCAATCAATGACTTCAAAATACCATGGCACGACTACTTGTCATATTCGACCGCATCCACAGTACTCATCTTACCTTTTTCTCTGCCTTTGTATCTGCCTGCCTCTTTTACATCTGTGAATTGCTCTTCTGTTACCCACCCCTCAACTTTCTGCTACTTTGATGAACCTTCCCTCACCCCTCGACTTTCTGCTACTTTGATGAACCTTCCCTCACCCTCGACTTTCTGCTACTTTGATGTTCCTCCTCCCCTCTTTCCTTTAGCTAAATGGCTAATGATATCTATCTCATTTGCAAATACGGCTACTTTGATGAACCTTCCCTCTGTGAAGTCCGAAGTCAATTAAAGGGCTAATGATAGCTATCAAAAAGCCTGCCATTTGAAATAAATAAATAAATTTATTAAAACCACCATTCAATATTTACCTAACGTATTAAATTTGAGGTGAATTAAGTGAAAACATTGTGAACTAAACCTCCAAAATTTGCGCCTGTGTAGTTACCTTCAAACAATTTATTTATTTCAAATAGCACGCGTTTTGATAGTTATCATTAGTCCCATAGCTGACTTCGGGCTTCATAGAGGGGTAAAGCATCAAAGTGAGAAAAATGCGACAGGGGGAAAGAAGAGCGATTCACAGATGAAAAAAATATAGACAGACAAAAAGGCAGGGAAAAGGTAAGGTGAGTACTGGGCAAATGGCAGAATATAAATAACAGTCGTGTCGTGGTAAGTTGAATTGAAGATGTTAACTGCGGATTTGTAGACTTTTTGCCGTATGAGTATACGTTGTCCATGGCGCACCACGTAGAGTTATATCTATCGCACACCCCGCCTATAAATAAATTGTTGCTAAAAATCACGTCAGGTGAAAAAAATGAAGCAAAATTTGATTCGGTGATATAAATATTCCGATAGAACAATCTCATATTTGAAAAATAATTGAAATACCTTATGAATGAACTTCAAAATAAATTCAAGTTAAAACAAACATTCCCATAGCACAATTTGTGCATATTATAAATCATCTTAGCCTGCACTTAATGTGTTGTCATAATGCAGAATTGGGAGACTACAACATTTTGCTTGTAAATAACCGAGTTTAGCTCTTTAAAGGGTGAATTTGGATGAATGGTGTCCAACAGCCAAAATATTGCAGTTAAATCTCTTCAATAATGATTACTTGACTAAAAATATAAATATTAATTCTGTATTTTATTAAAAAACTCACATTTGATCTGCGAAAGCGTTGTTACATACTTAATTTCAGTAAAAAATCGATTGACGCAAGTATCTCGATTGAATATATTTTAAATGACGTTTGAAAACGCTTCATTTATATATGTTAAATGTCTTTATTTAAATCAATTTTAAAAAGTTTAAACTTCACCGTTTAGGAATAAATCGGAGCTCAGAGATTAATTAATTTGGGAGCTCTCAAATGGAATCCATAAATTAAACGCAAATATGTGCCACCTTCACCAATCAATCAATCTCAGGCCGATAAGAATGTACTCTCAATTTTCCTGCAAAACATATTTAATTAGCCGAAAGGCTTTGAATAATAGGGTTTCATATGCATTTTAATAATATTGATTTGTCGTCGAAATTTATTACTCCTTAGGTTTGATCAAACTCAATTTTATTGTACTTCACACACCATGTTGCTGTCGTACAACAGATCATCTATTAATTATTATTTCCTTAAAACCTTTATCATTCAAATTTTTTAAATATGATTTTTCTTTGTTTATTATTTTTGTCATTTTTCAGAGCACTGATATTTATTTTCTTTGGAAGAGGGTATGTAATAGACTAACCTCCACGTGGTGCTTCCTGGTCAACGTATACTCATACGGCACAAAAGACTATTAATCAGCAGTTGACTTCTGACTTCAAACTACCAAGACCCCACCGCATTTCATATTCTACTAAGTAAACAGTCCAAGACCCCACCGCATTTCATATTCTACTAATTCCACAGTACTCACCTTTTTTCGACCTTTGTGTCTGTCTGTCTCTTTTACCTCTGTGAATCATTATTCTGTCCTTCCTCTCGACTTGCTGCCACTTTGGTGTTCCTCTTCCCCTCTGTGAAGCACGAAGTCAACTAAAGGGCTAATGATAACTATCAAAATGCCAGCCATTCTGTAGATATATATATATATATATATATATAAATTTTCTTAGGAAGAAGGGTGTCATGTCACTTTGGTGTATAAGTAGCTACTTATTAGTGGCAGTGATTCTTTACTACGATACTATCAAACAAGCTAATACTTATTGAAAGTAGTATTTTGAAAGCACATTCATTAGAAATAAGATTTCCCCATCCATGTTTATACAGATTTCTTTTAAAATTACTTCACCGACAATTACTACAGACAAATGTTATTTATTTAGTAGTAAAAACGTCTTTACCATTATGTTTAAAGTGTGCTAGTGCGGCTGAAAAATTAAAGAGGTTGCAGAAATGGAATTGATAGGATTAACAAATGAAGATAGATTCCGGTCACTATGTTATAGATGGAGCACTGCGATTTACCTTAGCAACTAAAAGTTGAAATCTTTTTTCTCCAAATAAATCGATTTTCTCTAATCTATTTAACTGTCATTATCCTCGATATATCATCTTATTTTTAATATGTGTAAATACAGCCTTCGTTAACACTCTGAAACCTGTGTACTGTCATTAGTTAATTAATAATAGCAAAATCGCTTACCAAGTTGTATTCGAAATGGAGATAACCAAATAGGAATACTTCTTATAAAAGTATACGTATAAACTTAGGATTAATTTAATTAAAATAATATCTGGTTGAAATTATTGTCTACTAACTTAATTGTTACTTAATCTATTGTGAGCAGTCAATCAGTCATTAGAGTGGTTCAATTTAACTCATTTTTAAACCGAAATCGTAGCCTAGAAAATATACTGAGATATAAATGTTAAAAATTGTTTTATCGTACTAATCGACTTTCCTTTTGGGTATGCCTAAAGTGTACATAAATGGTTGATTAAGGACACTTCATCAATATAGGCAGAACATTGGAAACGGCGAAAAATGGAAACAGAGAAGACAATTCTAAGTGCTCACATCACCAGGTAGAACTGTTTGAAAATAGAACATGACGGAAAACCATTTGAATTAAAAACATTTATTATGTATGTACTATGTAATTACGTGATAATTATATTTCATTATCCAATTTGTTCATTTAGCGCTATTTTGAATCTTCTTATATTTCAATTATTGTTGAATATCCTAATTTAATTATTCTGGAATTCGCGAATGTTGCAATTTAGGCAGAATAAACGAAATTAATGTTAAGATTTTTCTTTCTTTTCTTAACATTATTCGGCATACATTTTAGTTCCTAATTGAATTAACATACCTTGAAGTGCCCCATTGTTTATGATACGAAAGTGTGGTAGACTAACTCATCAACAATAAATATAAATTTACAGGAGATTAGCAAAATGGTAATGATAAACAGACTATGCTGTTTCCACATAAATGTAAATAACGTAATTTATTATTTTCCTGGGTAAAATGCATTGAATTAATAAAAAATGAATTAAGGTAAAGAGAAAATCTAGCTTCACATTATTTAACTTTTACCTTGTAAAGAATTTTTCAAGAAATATTTTAAAAATCACTAATCCCCCAATGAAAGCATATCCGGTCAGATGACTTAAACTAATATTTCTTATTCTAAATTATATATATAATGCAAAGACATAAAATTGAATTATTTAAAATAAAAAATAATTAAAACCTGAGTATTAATTTTCCATAATGAAATTTCTCATGCATTTTAAACATTGGTGCACTTTTCACTCATCATTTGAAAAAAATGACCATTACTTAATCTTTTGCGTGTTTATTTTTAATTAAACTAATTGCAAATCTCAAAACCGCATTACTAGAACTAAATTAATCAAATCATTCTATTGCAAAAATGTTTTTGATGAGAAAATAATTCTGCCCCGGAGGAAATTAAGGCTGGCTTTTATTGCTAACGATTTTCGATAAATATGATCCAAAAAGTGGCCCTTTTCTGTTAAAAAAACTCAAATCCTCTCTGTAGTAATTATAAAACTTCCGATTTGATCGCAACCCATTTGAAATTTTTTGCCCAAGAAGAAAATTGCATGACGGTTTATGTATGAAAAAAAGCAAGCTTTCTTCTAGAATTTTGGTCAAATACACGCGGAAATTGTTTTAATTAGACATCAAATGGGTATTTAAAATTCTTCCCCATTTCTATTGTACGAAAGGCTTTTATTTACGTACTAGAGTGGTCAATTGCTTGTGCGTGTAATTGCACATTTTAACCAGCAAATTGATTTTTTATCAAAATTTGAATTTAATCTTCCCAGATCGCCCCCCTTCTCACCCGTTGTACCAGCAAAATTAAAAAATGTCTTTATGTAAATCATTTAGTCTCTCTATTGTTATAATAGCATGTAGATTATAAGCATTACTGTTTTAGTCGGGTTGCTTCTATGCCTAAAACACTGTATCAAAACGCATATCGGAAAATATGCGATCAAACATATATACATTTTTATTTTACAAATTTTGAGGTGTGCGATAGACTTGCCTCCACGTGATGCACCCAGGACAACGTATACTCATACGGCAAAAAAGTCTATTAACTGGCAGTTGACTTCTGACTTCAAAATACCATGGCCCGACTGCTTCTCATATTCGACCCCTACCACAGTACTCATCTTACCTTTTTCTCTACCTTTGTGTCTGTCTGCCTCTTTTACAACTGTGAATCGCTCTTCTGTTCCCCATCCCTCGACTTTCTGCTATTTCGATGAAACTTCCTTCTGTGAAGCCCGAAGTCAGCTAAATGGTTAATGATAGCTATCAAAACGCCTGCCCTTTGAAATAAATAAATCAATAAATTTTACAAATTTTCGAATAAGGAAGCTTTAAGTGTGATTGAACACAACGTAATTTATCTGCCAAAACATTCTTCACCAAGGGGAGTCAGATCCTATTGAAATTTAACATTTTCTCTCTTCAACTCAATTCCTTTCACAATAGATTAACGGTAGACGGTAACATTTACCAGGGAAGACTATTAAAAATGACATTTCA
>UZAE01014177.1:0-16210 GCA_900617975.1 Rodentolepis nana | reverse complement strand
GTGACGTGGCAATGAAATGGCTCCCCTTGGGATAACGATTTGTCTCAGTTGTAATTCGATTTTCGTGAAATCGTTCTTGTGAATATTTTTCACTCAATCAGCATTACGTCATCGACCTCCTCCCCCCAACCCCTTGAAAATGGACATTTCATTTGCTGATTGATATCGTGCTCAACTTATGAACCATAAACAAGAAAACATTTCTGTATACCCCCTCTCTCTCTCTCTGTTCCTCAAATTAACCCTCCACCACAATCAACCTTACGTTTCCGTATCAATTTGACTTGTCTTTGAAAACCCATGTTGCTCTTCTTCACTGCTCATACTCAAAGTTTAATTACAATCTGTCGATTAGTATAGCTCCATCTCCTACCTTAGAATTCGATACCCGATGGAGCTTTGTGCTGCAGCTGTCTACGCGGCATTCTTCCCGAAGATCTAACATCCTGCAAGGGATGTAACCGCCTCATTCATTTCACATGTGAGAATCACCTTTGCTCAATGGAAAGGTGGAGAACTCGAACTCGAACTGGAAGAAGATTGAAATTTCCCTCCCTACGCAATATTGGAGTTACAATCTTCCGGACGTTTCGAAGATTTCGTCACTTTTATTTGAATTCCGCACCTTTGTAATAATGATCTAATTGTACTAAAACAGTGATTTGATCATTCGTTCAATATTTCTAACATGACATATGTGCATTTTTCTCAATAATTTTTTTGATCGACCAGCATTCTTGCATTTGCAGGAGTTTTAGGGGTTTCTGTTTCGTTATTCAATGTAAGCGTAATTTATCTCCAATAATGTCTACCAAAAACTAAACTAAATTTTATGCAATAATCCAATACAAAATGAGAGATTATTGAGCAATTAAAGTGACTACACCTGCGGAAAGACAAGAAAAGAATAACATTCTCAAATACATTTGTAAATATCAAATAATTTTGCTGGCGAATTAGCTCATTTACGAGTGTTCTTTGAGCATTTAGACTAGTCTATGAAAGTTGTCATGAAAGAATCTATTCGATTTGTGGTTGGGTGCTTGAAATTTAAAATTGACATTTGCAGATGGGCGCTGTGTTGAGCCTGAAACAATGCCCTTTAGATAATCAGTTTTGCGATTACTTTCTCCACTGCCATTGTTGCATCTTTACATTGCAAAAAAATATTTTCTGTTGAAGGCTGGTGAAAAGTGTAGTCATGTGGGGATATATAATCATGAAATAATCGTTTTTAACAATTCTTTTACTGATAGATCTCACCAAAGCACCTTTTCATCACTACTTTTGTAAATAAAGGCAAAAGCCAGCAGTAGTATTCTTTTCATTTTTTATGCAAAATTTTGTTTCTCGAAATCATTATCATTGTTTAAGCCATAACAAATCTTTCGCATTTAATAATTAACCTCGATAATGTTATCGGGTTTCATCATCGATGTGGTTCGAGTACGTATCTAAAGATTGTAAAGTACTAAATAGACACAATGACCTCAACTCACTCTTTCGTTATTAACACCTTCATGCTATTTGCATGTTAGGAATACTTGCGAATCACAGTCTCTTAGTTAAAAGTGGTCTAGTGTGTATAGGAGTAAATGGAGCTCAGTAGAATGTGGAATGTTACTCTAGAACACCTTCCCACTATCGCAGTCCTTCCTAGCTCATTTGCCCTCTTCCATGTTTTCATGGACTTAGGTGTTTCCTATGTAGATGTACTTGTTAATGTCAGCTTACAAATATTTATCAAAGTGGTCCAACTTATCAGTCTCGACTCTGTGGAATCGAAGAATGTTTTCACCAAAGACGGTCATCATCCTGACGATCGGAATACCAATTAGTATGGAATGATTAAAGTTTAGAGAAGATTAGAACACAATAGACAAAAAAATGTTTTCACCGAAGGCAAAATCAAGTGCAACTCTGACATTGACACACTTGTGAAAGGACAAGGAGCTTCGCAATCAACATACAATAATTCCGCTAATGCTCCATTCCAGAAAATGCAACGAAGAACTAACTAAGCACTTTGTTAAAATGCTTTTAAAAGCAAATATGGATTATTGTACAATATAAAGCCGCCTCCAATTGCATTTGGGAATATTGCGATGAAAGGGATAACATGGTTCAGTGTGGTTTATTATTAGAGGCAGATTAGAAATCTTCTCATCTTTTCATGCCATTCCTTAGGCTCAATGTAAATCATCCTGCAACGCTTATCCAATTTCCTGACATGCAGATAATTGGCAAACTGGTGGCCTGAAGTGGACAACACAATCGGAGTATGAAATACTCATGACCTTCAGAAGATGCAAATGTGATTTTGAATCCAAAGTGCTTACTCCAATGTGGTGCATGCTTAACATTAAAATACTCCGAACAATAGATAGGCCATTGTTCATGTGTATTGTCATCTTATCTCTTCTTCTAACTTCAAGGATTATATTTTTTACAAATCTATAAACTTGGTTTGGCGTGATAGTGAGAATGTTTTGTGCAAGCAAAATTTATGAGGTTTCGTAATTTCATTGCAATTTTTTTCCATAGATTTTCTTAGTTTTGTAATCTGTCAGAATAGTTTGGTGATAAGTGGTTTCATGATAGGAGGATATGCAAGATCACTTGAGCCATAGTCTATTTTCATGCAAGCTGGGGCTTTATCCATAAAGTAGCACCACTTTTGTGTGATAAATCGCCAGGTCAAGTGCATCCATTGCGCTATTATGCAACAAACAAAGAATGATTCTCTTCTGACCAATCAATAAATTATTTCTTAATCAAATTGGAAGGTTATCAATTGAATTTCATATCAAATTGTAATAAGACCAGCTGATCAACTTTCGCTAATTTTCTAGATTTATGTTTATGTTAAGAAGGGAGTCATATTAGACTTATGCGAGTTAATTGCAAATGATTCCAAACATTTAATATTAATGATGAAAGAAAAAATACATTGAACAGAGAGACAGTGTGGTATATGGGGGAAGTTATAAGTGCTAATTTGAGGAAAATCGCAATTCCCTTTCATTAAAAATTGACATTTGTGTTCATTCACTAGGATTTTATTCAGCAATTCATATCAATTTTTCTACAACAAAAGGGCGATTTCCTCAATGCAATGACTTATGTGAAGATTGTTTACAGAATAATGAACAACCAAGTTAATAGTTAATAAATTTGAAATGGTGGCAAGAGAGATAAGGATAGTGATGAGTTGAGGCACTAACAGGCCTCTATGCGTAATTTCCGTAATCTGTTATATATATTCTGCCAATATTTTAATAAACTTTGGATTTCTAAATATGTCGCATTGGAATTTCAATGATTCTTTGATAAGCATTGGTTTATCATATGGCTGAATTGCGAACTCAATGAAAACTATAGTAAGACTCGAAAAGGAAACATTTGAAGTAAAATTTGAAAACAATTTGTATAGTAATCCTTATATAACATACATCTGATATGTTCTTTTAGGCACACAAATATATTCTAGTCCTTAGAAGAGCCGCTTTACTCGGCATCATCTTCAAAGTGTTCGATTTCTGAGTTTATCTCACAATTGCAGATTCATACAATTCGTAAATATACTACCAGTATTGAGTTTGTCAGAGTGCCCAATTTTGTAAATTATGTTGAATTAATTGAGATTGGATACGTGTTTAATCATGGTTCACAAAATATGCAAAACAAGGGCAGGAATGGAATGAGCATTGAATGCTGGAGAGTTTACAGAAACCTTACTAGGAGAATATATATTTTATTAAGGGTAGAAAAGATAAAAATTCAAACAAAATTATGAATTAGATAATAAACTAGGCAATACAAAAATTATACTTAGAATATTTTTATTACCTTAATGGGCACAGTCTTATGTTTTATAATTAGGCTAAATATTATATGAAGCGTAAGACAATAAACCAATAAACCAGTGATGAGTCACGACAGAGTGTGGTCACCCGGGGAGAAACGTTAGGATTAATATCCATAAAGGCATTCAAGAGTTTCCGGCAAATTCAAAGAAATAAGTTAAAGCACGTACATTTATTGACCAAATGACATGAAACCGGCAACCACTGAGCTCAAGGGATCTCGTAAAACGAACAGGCAGTGATTGATCCATGTTGACTCATAATTTCTGTTTTGATCGCCTTACAAAATACCCGGCAATATGTGTTTTAATCAAAAAGCAGAAATTTCAGTTCTTGCATGTCAAGTGTTCCACACATTTGGAATTCATTTCTTGCTACATCATTGTCGTCCTATTCAGTTGTTTATATTGTAGCGGTGTAATCAAGATCCTTCCAATCGATCGAAGATGAGCCATTGAAAAAAGAATGCACTGTGAATATGTGGCGGATTGCAAGATTTTTCAAGGCGGACACGAACTCAACTTACGATTGCATTAAATGTAATGAATTTGAAGGGTCATTAAAAAGGAAGTGCTAAGAAATAGTTTGGAAACGGAAAAAAACGTACGATTCCGCATAAATTTTGAAATGAATTGAATAATTCATACACTTCATTTATTCATTAACCGACCTTCAAATGAACAGCTCTTGCTTATGGGAGGGGTCAATGGAAGCTGGACACAATGCTTTCATTGACGATAAATGTTTCAAATTAGACTTTTAACGATTCCTTGATTAAAATATAAGGATTAATATTTACCATTCTTTTGCTAGTGAACAAATGAGCTGATTTAATAGTTTTCATATTTTATGAGTACTTAGAATCAAATTTATTGAGATAACAATTTATTTAAAAACAACTATAAAATGAAAATCTGGGCAAAATAATTGTTCTGCATTCATTTGAAAATTGGGGAAATTGATGGAACAATTGCAAGCGAATAAGATCTATGGATATAAGAATATGATTTTGCATCAAGTTTTGAACAAATTTTGAACTAATGAAAATAGTTGCAACATCGTCCATTTATTATTCTATGTTGTTCCCAGTTAAAAAAATTGATAAATTTTATAGCTATGCATTAGTTTGTGTTACTCAAAACATGATGCAGGCGAGTTTCGTTTTTCTGTAAAAATACTGCAATAAGACTTATCGATCAATTTTCCGATATTTCTAGAGAAACCTCGTGAATACACAACTTCTTGGGTATTTCGCGAAGAAAAAACGATGTCTTTGCCAATAAGCCTTCTTTTTAATCACACAGTAATCAAAACCAAATTCTACACCCCAAGAGAATCAATTCGAGTTTTGTGAATTTTGTGATAATTATTTATGGAGTTAATAAATGAAATGTCCTTATCCGAAATACAAATAAGACTATATCAGGTTAATGAGCCAAACAATAATTGATATACTTGGAATGGTAGCATACTGCATGTAGCTAAGGAAAAATACAAATTTCAAATTTTATGTCTTTGATGATTTAATTAAGGAGGAGGTGTCCGATTTGTTCCCAGTATTCATTTTTAATTGTGAATTATTGTTTTGACTTCAACTCTTACCTTCTCCAATCCACAAATGCCGAATACAATTCAGATGTATTGATTTCAAGGATTTGTTAGAGACAAACATTTACTCTAACTTTACAAATTGACCCAAACCCGTCTTACCACTTTAAGCCTTATTAAGCCTATAGCGCCACAAGATGCATTTGCTTATTCCGATTTGGAAAAAAAGATGTAGAAAAATGTATTTGATTTTCGAGGGTCTTGGTACCAACTAAAGATAGATAAAATTACAAAATATGGCTTGATCAATTGAAGCGTCACGATTTCATTCCAAATGGCGATTATCTCAGTGATTTTGAGAGGATCATTTTGACTCCAATTTTGAGTCATAGCACACTGATGGCAATAACATACTCTTGATTTGAAAAATGATTGCTGTTCTTGTATTTTTAAGTTGGGAGAAATATGTTGAGTCAGATATAAGGAAAACGGAATGTCTTAAATTGAATGGTTTGCAAAATGCTACTAAAAATCTGGTCTTAATGAAGTTGTAAGTTTCGAAATATTATAACGAATTGCAAAATGAGTAAAACAACTAATTTTGACGAATCGTATTAAATAACTGATTAAACTTAGTTCATTAAAATATAAGCTGTATTAAAACTAACTAACGGAAACCTAAGAACTCACAATACAATACGTAAAAATTAATTTATGGATGGTTACTATCACTCTTCAATGCAGCCTACGTATAAATAAACAATGATTATTGATGGAGAGGAGGGCAGGAAACGACAAATATATGCTTTTATTATGCATCAGATTGACAGCTAAGTTCCTTTATTCGTAAATTAAATCTGTGAATTTCACATATTTAATGAAAATGATATAAATGAATTGATCAATAAATGCAATTTTTTTAATTTAGAGCTTAAGGCTTCACTGCTTCAACATAGCTGAGAATTTCAGCCAAATGCTAATTTAAAAGGAATGTGGCAATTAAAACATAAGATCGGGCTAAATTTGAGCTTAAAATAGAATTTTCACAACACTAATTTCCAATGGAGAACAATAGCGTAACCCCATGTCTTAGTTCCGTTTTAATTGAATTAGGTTTAAAATCAAATTTGAAACCTCCAAATTTACAAGTGATTGAGATTAAGGTGAACGAAATCGATGTTTTATAAACAGCCTTCACAAAAAAGTGTATTTTTTGAGAAAGGAGGGAGGAGGGCTTTATTGATGTTGAAATAAAGCATATGATTGGCAATAGCATGAGTAAATCGTGAATTAAATGTAATTTTTTTGACATCTGCTTAAACCTGAGGTAGACAAACTTCATACATATTTGCAAATACTTACAGAACCTGTGCTCATTTGAAACATGTAATAATGAGTTTTGATCTCGATGAATTCGCTTATTTATTTGAGTTATTTAATATTTATTTTAGGTGCATAAATAGAGATCTTCAATAATTTAGCGATTTATTGATTTAATAAAGTATGACATTAAACCCAACATCATGAAGACCACTTCTCCAAAGCATAATTTTCATTTTATTTAACAATTTACATTGATATCTTTGATTCTTTTTATAAGTGCGAAAAGTTGGGCAAATGCAATATTAACCAGTGAGATGAAATTCAATTTTGAATGACACTGTGTTTTGAATTCAAATTTATTTGATCATTTATTTTTATATAAATCAACAAATGATCATTTCAACTGACATAATAAATAGGTTCTTATTTTTAGTTTAAAAAATTAATTATTGGCAACACAAAGGTGCAATTCATTGAAAAATCCAATGTGATATTCCTACGCCAACTAAATGAAGTAAAATCGGTCTTCAGTGATCTCCCGTAACAAATGTCAGGAACAATTGAAACTATTTATAAAGTCAAAATAACTTACTTGAGAATATAAATGCAATCGTGCAACCTATTGTGTTATNTAAAACCAAATAAATGTCAACGTTGCATTAAATGGAATCAGCCAAATTGAAATAAGCTATTGAAATTAACTACATTTAATAGAAATTTTAAACACTAGAGTGTAAACTCTATCAATTGTTTATCACGTGCCAACTGAATGCACTTTTTAAATATTCCAATCCACATTCAGACTTACCCTTGCTTGTTGTTGTTACTTGTTCACATTCTGAAAGATTATAAATTTTAAGATTTATAATTTAATTGTTTTTTCAGTTTCTGTAGTTGGTTTAAGTAAGTAATTCCAATGCAAAATCGGCTATTGACAATTTCTTAATGTGTATGGTTCGATTCAATTAAAGGCTATATGGTTCAATGCTTTTCAGAAGATTTGACTTCATGGCTATTCCTTGCAATATAATCAGTGAAATACATTAATAAATTTATTGAGTAAAACTTAATTAAGCGAATGCAAGTTATTGTTCCGTTTGGATAGCTTGTCAATAAAATGGAACGTTATAAGCAAAGTCATACTTAATGATTCAAATCAATTAATACCAAAAGGCCATTTATTTAGGTAAAGTGAAGTGTTTTTGAATTCTAAGCAGACAGAAAATGTGCTAATCAAAATTATTCCATATGAAATCGAAAGCCCGAAGTTGGAAAATCTATGTGTTTTTAAAAGTGACAAAGTTGGGCTTCATCATTTACACTCACCATTGCTTGTTGTCGTAAGTTGCCCGTATTCTGAAAAAATTACAGTGATTCTTTTAGACACAATTTTTGTTGCAAAAAGATGTCTGTATTTTTTCTTAATCAATTTGAAAATATATTTAAATATTTTGCTCTTATTAACATGATCTTATTGAATTCGGTATAAATGATATTTAAAATGTTGATTGATGGGGAAGATTGAATTAAATAAAATTTCATAAAAGTACAGTTCAGGCAAATAAAAAAATTGTTTGAACTAGAAGAAATAACATAAAATAAGCATTTTAAAATAATTTTAATGGTAAATAATACATTTATTTACGGCTAACATAATACAAATATTGTTTTTTAATGAAACCCATTTTAGGTACATTAATCGAAGTAAAAGAAAGCAATTCCAATATTCTATATGAAAAGGTATGTTATAAGCATTAACAATATGCATCTTAGGTTAAATTAGCTTGGTTTTGCTTAAGATTTCATTTAAAAGTGATTAAAGATGTAAATGCCAAATTCCCTAACGAAACTGTAATCAACAAAATAAGTATTATTCAATTTTACCAATGACAATGATTTCTGGCAATAGTGTTTAATTAATTTCCTAATGCCAGAAATATATCGCATTTAAACTTAAAAGGCAAAAATTCATCTAATTTCCAAAGCGCTGAGTATTTAATTCAAATAACAGTAATATTGGAGCAAAAGAAAGAGAACCAACTTTCGCATTCCGTTATATCAGGTGACACACCTAAACGGAACACAATTTTTTGAGAAAGACTAATCGATATGCTTGTACACACACATATTCAAAGCTGACATACCGCCTTTTTCCCAATAGACACTGACTCCTACAAACGAACCTCCTACTATTGCGTAGAAATGTGTGCTCGTTTCATTTCCTTCTCGATGATATTCAAGTGCATAATCCACCTGATCCCTTTCGGCGTTTTCAGTGAAGTTTTCTTAATGATCAAAATACTACCCTTACATAGTTGACATTAAACGATCAATGAAATGTAAAATGACTCACTACAATATTTTTGTGTTTTATCCTCATCAACAATACCGTTTTGCCCTGAACAAATCTCCGTCTCGTTTATCCACAATGTCATCTTAAATTGCAAGAAGTGCTATTATTATTAATACATTAATAGAACTCGATACTGGAAGCATAATTTTGTCAGTCAGTGGCATTAATCATGAATGCGTATAAAATGATAAAACAGGTAATACCTGAATTAGCAATTTATGATTAAATTTGTAGTTATTTATATCTCAAAACAAGTTTGCTAATTTGATTAATAACAGGCATTATTTAATTGCAACTTAAAGAAATGAAATTTTCAAAGAAAATGATTTTACTATAAAGAAAATAGACGAACAAATACTCTGTCTCTTTTGCCTTTAATTGAAATCGGGCAAACTGAAACGACGCTTCGGGCATAATATTTCCTGCAAATAACCGAAAATTCAATGTTAAAATAATGAAAATTTATGAATTTAATCTAAATATAATAGCATTTGTGTATTAAAGCAATGCCCTTTGTCAAATCTAACCTGGTTCAACGGTTGGGAATTGACATTTCGGGACAAATGTGCCAACGCAAACGGCATCGGATCCATAGCGACGCAGTTCTTCGAATCTTGTAACGTCATCGATTGTTATATTCGAGAAACCTTTGGTGGCAAATGGATAGTTGAAGTGATAAATGCTCAAGGATATTGCGTACCAGAATGTAAACTGCAGGGTTCGCCGATCTTTTCGCGCTCCGAATAACAACTGTCCTTTAGTATGTCAAATTTAACAAGTTCCCCTTCTTCAATTGCGCGGAAAAACTAAATTAAAAAATATTTATTGTTATTGCTTCGAATTTTTGCTTACGCTTTTTTCATCCATAGCAAATATTAGGGGTTCTGATTTCCCAATTGGTGTTGCCACAATCCTAGAACAAAGTGCATTTGTCAATTCTAAGCCCTCTATTCCAGGAGAAAGAGTTAACTGCAGTATAGCAAAAGTGAATAGGATGAAAGTCATTGGCTCGCAGGTATGATAAACTTTTCCCACAGATATATATATATATATATATATATATATATATGTATACATCGAAATTGCCAATTATTTTGCAATTGAGTACATAGAAAAGAATTAAGTGGTTGTTGCAATCAATACAAGTTTATGATTGGCGCAATAAATCAAGATCCACACAATATGTGGTACGTTACATCAATCAGGATAATTTCAGTTTTTTATTTTGACATTTTCTTTAAACATTTATGATCAATAAGCATAAGAAAATTGGAAAAATTGGACACTTAGAAGCACGCAAGGTAGAATCTGTAATTTTGTTGATTTTGCTCAGAAACGTAAAGCGAAATTACTATTTAAGTGTGTGCTCTAACTGACGCTCGCGTGATTTCATTTGTGAATTACTTCTGATGAATCCAAATATGCCCACAATGGTCGTCTAAACCAAGTGCTTTTTATACGGAACCGCATGAATGGAGAACACAAAGGCCAAAGATGTTGTCGATTTGAAGAGGTGAATCGAGTTGAATATTTTGATGGATGAAATGTGCTTTAATCGTGTCATTAAAAGCAACAAATGACATCGAACTTTAAGTGTCACAGATTATTTAGTTAGGCTGGCGGTAAAATGTGTTTTGAAATAATAAATTTCCCGAATATGTCTGTATAAAATAGACCATCAAATGTCTGAAGTTCTGCGCAACGCAATCGCTTTTCAGTAATATCCCTTTTATTTCCCATAATGAACTTTTAAGGAACGTTAGGAGAAATAAGTTAAGAGTGCATTTTCAATTCAAATCAAGTCCAATCAGCAAATGAGAATGTGGGTCATGCTCTTTATTACTACTCAGTGTTATAGCAACTTTCTAATACTGTATTGCTGAGTACCGCAATCGGATATTGCAATCAGAGTATAAAGATCTGCATGTTGTTATTTGGAATGCCAATAAGATGATAATCATATTTTATCCAGTCTATTTCGAAATCTGTCACATTTACATGATTAATTTTGCTTCAATTTCATGAAATATGTCATCTTTTGCAAAATTTTGCAAAATACTATCAAATGTGGCAAAATCGAATGTGAAGCACGAATAAAATATGTAAAAGAAATATGCTAATTAGAATTGAAAGAAGTGTAGATAACGAATCATTTTACTATTATTTAACTGACTGGTAAAGCTAACGAATAGGCTAAATATTTACTCTTTTATTGTTTTTGAATTTATCTGAGGGAATTATGTTCATAAAGACCTAAAATACATACTCAAACAGGAAGGTACTTTGTTTGATTGATTTTGTCAAAAATGCATCTTTGATTTAATGTGGTAGTTATCATTGGGAAGAATTTAGGCACATCTTCATTTGTCTTAAATTTACTTATTACATGACGCAATTGGCATTCTCATGTCCAATTACTTGAGTTAAAGCCCGATCATACGAACCTTGAGGGCATATGAAAACAAATAGTAGCCTCAAACAGTCATCACCGGTAATATTAAGCCAGAGAGATAATTGGTTGTGCACCATTTTGTAAAAGCAAGTCTACTAATGAACCACAAAATCCAATTCTGATATTTCAATGGAAATGCTTCACTCAACTGCACTCAATTTCGGAAAGGGAACATTTGAAATTGAAATTGTGATTATTGGTCAAACATTCTTTTGCTACATATGTCATATTTATTTCAATGATTGTTTTCCACACTTTAATTTATACACTATTTACTCATTTCGTTAACAGTTACATCAATCAAATCGAAAATCAATATTCTTAAGTGAATCATCAAAGCTGCGAAAACTGCATTCCAAATATTTTCTTTGGCCCGTCGCAGTATAAACCCGCCTCTAACGTACATGGAAACTACCTTAGAAAAAAGCCAACGAGTTCACTTATCTCGAAATGACGTTTGACACAAAGCTAACATGGAAAAGTCACATTGCTAAAATGGCAGAACGAATCTCCAATGGACTGAATTTACTGAAGCGATTTGCTGGTAGCATTTTGAGCTGTGCACGCTCAACACTAAACATTACTTCCAATATGTTTGTTCAACCACATAGGTGACTCTCCAATTACTCGAGAAGGCACAAAACCAGACATTGCGACTAATTACTGAAAGGGTAAAATCAATGCACATTGATGTAATGCTCCTGGTTACAGGGAGCACCACAATGTATTTCCTTATCAAAGAGAAGCCATTGTTTCTCTATGAGAAGCTGCTACGCATTCCCATGGATAAATTCTTCAACACCTATGACAATAGACCAAGACATATGAAGACGCAATCTGGTCTATTACAGAAAGCCATAGAACTGATGAAAGCATTACAAATCGATGACAAGTCAATAGGCAACTCCCACGACTTGCCCCTGAACAGAAACCATTCTCTTGACTTTTAATTGCATAAAGATAAGCAATATGAAGAATTTAGCTAAATATGTAATATCAAATATCAACGCATTTGCTTATGCTTAAAGAGGTAATCGGTTCTTGTTTCCGACTTAATAACACAATCAATTCACTTGACCTGGAAATTCGTCCAACTGAAGCGGTTTCACTTTTCCTATCAGCCCTCTACGCACAAAAAAATTAAATCGATAGAATTAAACTATTCCATCAGTTTACAGGACATACGATATGCACTGACAAAGTACCATTGAAAGGACGGAACTGAATCCCCTTTTCATTAAAATAAAATGCCTACTATCATCTAAAAACTTGTTAAGTCTTACATCAAAGTAGCTTGCTGACGCATTTGCTACGAAAGGGACATTTTTCAAGGCATAGACCGGCAGGAGAGAACTCAAGACCTCCAGGTACAACGGACATAAAGCTGAAACAAAGGGGAAACAGTGGACATTGGCACTGTCCGACATAGCCGTGTGGCCAAGAATCAAAACCATAGCTGAGTTTAGACTTCGAACCAGACACGATTGCCTGGCAAAACACCTTCACAAATTAGGAGTATAAACTCACCTAACACGCACCTATGGAAACTACAGTAGGAAAGGAAAAAGACCCACCAGATTAGATTTCCATTCATAAAGACAACTACGGAAACCGAGAGTTAGTAGGAGGCTAGAAGACAACTAATGAACTGCTATGAATTTACTGCTTTATATGCTATTTTATTTGGCAAATAAATAAGCAAAGCTATCACTTTTGGATGTCATCGTGCTCCCTCAAGCTATGAATTAACTGTTATTTATGCCTCTCCTCCCACCCCGTGGTGAAAGCCGAAGTCAACTAAGGGGCTAAAGATGAATATGAAAAATCCTGCATTTTGAAATAATAATAATAAAGCAAATCAAAATTTTTCACTCCATCTCTTCTCTTCTGGAAGATTGGATATATCACAGGTCAAATGACGTCTATGGAACAGTCTTAAACTAATCCCAATGTTAATGTGTGGGATATCTGTTGTTTCGAGCACTGTGGTGTCCAATTTACTCATAGCAGCCTGCGAGCGTCTACTTGAGTCCATTTCGTTCAATGTAATTTGAAAAAGTCGTTTTATTCAGCAAAATATAAGTAAAGCCATCACTTTTGGATGTCATCGTGCTCTCTCAAACTTACTCAATTTTAGGACACTGTAAAATAGGCTGCTCTAGTCTTGAATGTCACCTCAAAAATAATAGACATTCGTCGAGTCTTCTTCAAAGTGTCTAAACTATTGCAATATTTTCCACATTCCATGGTGCCTACTGACTCAAAATAACAAAGAGTGTTTAATGAAGACCAAATTCAAAATGTATGACTCATTTTGTGCTACTTTTAAAAAATGAAATCGATTCAGAAATCCGTAACGTCTTGTAGGCGAGTGTCATTATCACCGTAATTATTTCACTAACTCTTTCAATGCAATATCGTATATTTTCGCACTTATGTTCAAAATTTGGCTCTCAATAATTATTGCATTCTAGCAGTATTCAAATCGAAATTTGATTAACGCAGGAGTGACAACGTGCTCTCATGAGTCTGTTAAGGCGTAATGAAATGAGGTCTCAGTTTTGATTGAAGTGAATAAAAATTGACTCAATACCTGATCCACATGAATTGTTATGGATAAATACATCTGGTTATTGTGGTGGGTACGGTGAAAGGGATGGTATTGAGACAATGAGCGTGAGGAAGAGAGTGATAGACAATGAGTCTCAACATTATTACAGCCAAACGTGTATTATACATCTTTGGTGAACTGCAAACTGAAAATGTGCCAAGGTGAATAAACCTCTATCACCTTCAATTAGCATAAGCTGGTGAGGTGTTGTGTGCAATTAAAGTGAAGTAGGCCCATTCAGGATTAGACGAAATTGACTGACTGTTGGACAGATAACGAGCAGCTCTCAGGCAAATACGAAACAATTTATTTCCGTGGATGTACGTTTCTTGAAGGAGGAGGTGAATAATAGATTAAATTGTTCCGTCTGGAATTCCAAGGTTAAATGATGTTATTATCCCCCATATAGGTAGCCGCACAAAGCGTCTCAATACTAGATATCAATGACCGGACATCAAGTCCGGGCACAAGTAAAGCCGACTCATCTTCAAATGACACTGAGGCAACGAAACTCAAATTAATGCACTTTAATATGATGATTCAATGTGCCACATGTAAAAATGTGTTCCTTTTCAATTGTTTAGTTTAGTCTCATCTAACTTATAAATAATCAGTTCAAAGTAAATTTCTTCTAATATTAAAATAAATTTGCATGTTTAGAATGACTACATTTCTAAGAAGACTCTTTTAATTGCAATCCTGTTATATTCTAATTTGATAAGAAAACAAATTTTCTCATTTTAAATTTTCGAATAACACACGGCAACATTATACTTACTACTGAAGGCGAATAATTCTGACCTCACCTTGACTAGAACCTGCAGTTTCAACAACTAAAATCAATTTCATATGCTATTGTAAAGCATATACCTCTTGAACCTGATCCCTAACTTTGTGTAAGATAATTTCAAATGAGGCAATGGGTCAGTCACGATGTGGGTTTGATCTAAAGAAAAGCAGAGCTTTCAGTCAAATAGTTGCAAAGTCAGATTTGTGACTCTACAAATTTCACTTAAGTTGAATTTATTGTGGAAATTCAACACGATTTCGTAAAGAGTCTCGTTGGTTGGGGTTCCAAAAGGAATGTACTAATGGATACCACGGCTTGCCACTGAACAGAACCCTTTCTCTCGACTTTTAATTGCATAAAGATGAGCAATTTGAAGAATGTGACTAAATATTTAATATCAGATATCAACGCGTTTGCTTATGCTTGAAGAGGTAATCGGTTCTTGTCTCTGACTTAATAACACAATCGATTCACTTGACCTGGAAATTCGTCCAACTGAAGCGGTTTCACTTTTCCTATCAGCCCTCAACGCGCAAAAGAATTAAATCGATAGAATTAAACTATTCCATCAGTTTACTTGACATAAGATATGCACTGACAAATTACCACTGAAAGGACGGAACTGAAACCCCCTGTTTTTCAATCAAAACTGTGACCTCGTCTTTGTCTTCAATTTCATTACGCGTTAGCAGATTCATGAGAGCACGTTGTCACTCCTGCGTTGATCAAATTTCGAATTGAATACTGCTAGAATTTAATAAGTATTGTGAGCCAAATTTAGAACACTGCAATAATTTAGCCACGGGGTGCGCGATAGACTTACCTTCACATGGTGCAATTTGGACAACGTATCTTCGTACGGCAAAAAATTATACCACTCGGCATTTGATTTGACTTCGATTTATTATGAAAAGCTTGAAAAAAGGCTATAAGAGAAATCGCCCTCGTCAGGGCAAATCACAACGTCTTCAGATCCTCCAGAGGAATGCTGGAAAGATGTCATAGGACAAAAAGATCCAAGTACAGAAAATCCTACAAACCTTTAATGTAGACATATTCACAATTATGGAAGCAAACCTTTCGGAAGACAAACTGAAGTACTTCCAATTCCCAGATTACACCCTGTACAATCTACCTAAATACTGGCAAGTTGCAAGTAAAATTCTGACTAGAGTAAAAGAAGGCCTTACATCACACTACGATCTAATCAAGAGTATGGGCTCGACACAAGACATATGTGAAATAATCAGATTAAATGTTTGAAAAT
>UZAE01014176.1:0-16219 GCA_900617975.1 Rodentolepis nana | reverse complement strand
GGGGGGGGGGGGGGGGAGGAGATAGAGGTGACAATGAAGAAGCGCGAGACAAGATTGGCAAGTGGATAGAGGACGGGTTGGAGGGCATGGGATATTGCACAACTTTTTTACAGGATATTAATATAAATTATGTGTGAAATAAAACACATTATGTCGTCGCCGTGCGTAATAGAGAGAAACGAGAAGAGAAGACGAGGGAGTGTAGTAAAGCGTAAAGGGACCAGTGGCGACGCACGCGTAGCCTTCAAAAATGGCGCGCGCGACGGCGTTTGAATGAATTAGTAATTCTCGGGCACGCAGAAGGCGAACAAGCTTACAGCCGCACCATTGTAACGCAGTTTCCTGAATGCTACGCGCCTAGCACGAGATGCGATCGATAAATAACTTCGCGCTTTACACGTACAACACTGTCAAAGCAAGCGCGCACTATCGATTTCGCTAATACGGACGCACCGCACGCACATAAACGACGCGCTGGCCGAAAGAAACATACCAACGCACATGCGAGCGCAGCATAGAGAGGATTGAGCGCGAGAGTGCGAATAAACATATGTTTACCAACACCCACTTACACTGCACACACAAAAACGGAAGGGTAATACACAGGTAAGAGAGAAAGAACGAAAACAGTTCAGGCGCTGATCCTAAGTAGGCAGGATTGAAAGAGATAAACTGATTGGGCATACAAAAATATGTGTTGTTTTGTATTTCCTTCACCTTGTCTCTCAGATGTAAAAATATTTTGACTTTGTTAGTGAGTGTATAGAAAGAGTAGAGGAAGGGGGCATAAAGATAAAACAACTTGAGTAAAGGAAAATACTCTTTTTCAGAAAAAAAAAACAATGGCTAATATAATAGCGCAATTTCAGAGGGCGTGTGAAAGTGATGACAAAGGAGGGAACAACTAATATATAACCATCACGACGACGACATCTAGATTTCATTTCGGGTGGGGTTACTACTGTCTCTCAAGGGGTTATATGGGCCGGACCAGGACAAAAAGAAGGGTCAGTGGCGTCGCGGGCGTTTGTGGGGTAAAGTGAGTGAGGGAGGATTTGAGTTGGGATTGAGGCTGCCAGTAATTGAATTTACGGGGTCAACTGTAGCAAAGGTGTTGAAATTGTTGACAAGAGGAAGATCGGTTTGCGAAGGAAAACCACTTGAGCCTAAGCCAGACATTGTACCGGGAATACATTGGCGTTGTTGTTGTACGCCACCTGATGGAGCAAAAAAATAAAAAAAAGAGTTTTAGTTAATAAACATTCACCGAGGCGAAAATAAACAATCTCGCCCCACCCCCTCCCCCCTCTGACACATTCACAAGCAAATTAGAAAGGGAGATTTTGTATCCATTTGTCAAAAGTCGGTTATATTAGCGTATCAAAGCTGAGGAGAGACGGAATTAGGAACCAAACCTCTTCATTCACTTTCTCTCTGATGGAGCAGAATTTATTGCCCTAATGGAAGCTAGACCACTCTTCAATGTTGAGCTTACTTTAGACAGAGACAACAAAAAAAACGCAGTAACTAAAGCCTGAATGTAGAGACGTATATTGAATTGGGGGGTGCGCAATAGACTTACCTCCACGTGGTGCACCCTGGGCAACGTATACTTATACGGCCATACGGCAAAAAAAGTCTATTAACTGGCAGTTGACTTCTGACTCAATAAAAAAGTCTATTATTCGGCAGTTGACTTCTGACTTCAAAGCGGCAAAAAAGTCTATAAACCGGCAGTTGACTTCTCACTATCGGCAAAAAAATTCTATTAACCGGCAGTTGACTTCTGACTTCAACGCAAAAAGGTCTATTAACTGGCAGTTGACTTCTCACTTCACAAAAAAGTCTATTAACCGGCAGTTGACTTCTGACTACTCAAACGGCAAAAAAGTCTATAAACCGGCAGTTGACTTCTGACTGAAAAGGTCTATTAACTGGCAGTTGACTTCTGACTTCAAAGAAAAAAGTCTATCAAACCGGCAGTTGACTTCTTACTTCAAACTACTATGGCCCGACTATTTGTCATATTCGACCCCTTTCACAGTACTCATCTTACCTTTTTATGCCTTTGTGTATGTCTGACACTTTTACCTCTGTGAATCATTAACCTTTCTCCCATCTCGACTTTTGTCACTTTAATGTTCCTCCTCCTCCTCCTCTCTGTGAAGCCCCGAAGTCAGCTCCAGGGCTAATGATAACTATCATAACGCCTGCCATTTGATATAAATAAATAAATAATTGGGAACATAACGCCTGCCATTTGATATAAATAAATAAATAAATATTGAATCGGTTGCAACAATCGTATCAGCAGATATTCCCGAATGGCCAGTGAACAGTTAATATTTTGTTTATTTATATATCTACAAAGACCGTTTCACAAAATCTTTTCAACTATATATAATTTCTTCCCTTCATTTTGTCAGGAATTTTTCGACTTAATCGATTAAAAAGTAGTTCATGGAGTAATTCGTTCCTCATCCACAGATTAAGAAGTTTTTTTAGAAGAAATTCAGAGATTTAAGCTTTAAAACAGAAGAGCTAGAACCGTGGGCAAAGCTAGAAGATTCAAAGGTGAAGTTAGCTCATTCTAACAGTCGCATTCAAAGTCAATCAAGATTCACTTAATCTTAATTTCCTAGTTTTGAGAAAGACGCTACAACTACTGACACTATGCGAACTTTTCTCCTAACATATCGTCTGAATTAGCTCAAAGTTCTAACAAGAGAGAGAGAGAGCGAGAGGGGAAGAAGTTGGTGAGATAAACAAAATCTTCTGCCCACTTTCTTCCTTTTCACTTTTCCAGCATGAAAAGAAAGAAACAATTTAATGCAATGCATGTACTGTCTAAGACACAATAGTGTGTCTATCTCTCCCATTCTTGTGAGATGTTTGGATTCACCAAAGCGTATAAAGCAGAGAATAAAGACAGTAGGTGAAAAAGCAACACTGCAACAGTACAAAGCCACTGAAGAGAGAGAGAGAGAGGGCAATTGAAGGCAAGCGAACACCTAAAGTTTGAATTTCTAAACTCACTTTTAATCAATTAATACTAACAAAGCGTGCACAACGTCAGGCCCCGTAATTGCCAATTGAATTAACACATGGAATCTCTTTCGCCCACTTCTCTTCTATTTCTACAAACGTAGCTAATTTTCAACTTACTTTTTTAGAAATCGCACACAGCTTTTTCCCACCATTTGAAGAAATGGAACTTACCAGAGCGTGCCTGATAGGAATCGCCGGTAGCCCCACCTCCGCAGTTCTGTACAGAACCCGGATTATTAGTACCACTACCATCGCCAACATTATCTCCCCTCATAGTAGAGAGATAGAGGGGTGATGAGGAGGAGTAGTCATCCATAACCGGGGCTAACACACTTCCACTATTGTGTTGCTGTTGATTTCCACCCCAAGGGCTGTTTGCTGATTGTCCATCCATTCCTCCTCCTCCTCCACCACTATTCGAGTAATTCATAGCAGGAGATCTGCTCAACCTCAGTGGCATATCAGCATCCGACGAGTTCATTGGGAGAAAATCATTACTACCCGAAGTTGTAGTAATGGGTGGACAGAAAAGAAGATCAGGTTGGGGTTGTTGACTAGGGTCTTGAAGATGTGGTACCATTTGGTGTTGGGGTCGAGAGTGTGCAAACAAGACGTCATGTTGTTGTTGTTGTTGTACCGCAGCAGATGATGTTGTAGGACTAATACTCTTGGTACGAAGACCCGGGGAAGAGGAGACTGAACCAGTGTGATGCATGTTGGAATTTAGATCGGAATCGGAGAGGTATGATCCAGTTCCACCAACGCCGTTATTTGTACCATCACTAGGAGGCGCTAGCATGACATGGCTACGCAGGTAGGCTGCTGAACCTGATGCATGTCTTGTGTGGAGATTATTACTTATATTGCTATTGAAGTGACTGTTTGCGTACATTCCAGCTGGAGATGCGCATCTTGAAGTTTCTGGACCTCCAAAAGGCATCGAGAGATTCGAATTCGCGTTACTGTTAGGATGATGCTTAGCTGTGGGAACCTTCAATAGGCCCGAGCGCACACAGTGATATGATCGGGGATCGAGGTCTGTGCCCACAAAATGTCCATCCGTACTGGCGGGCTGTTGAAATATTTTAAAAAGACGTAAATTAAATAATGAGAAAAAACGAAATTAATGAATGAGAATTCGTAAACTCTACTGCACACCAAAAGCGAAATATTTCCTGAATTGGGCAAAAATTATACTCATTTCAGGAAAAAAACAAAACTTCCTGAATCCTGATAATTATGGAATGTTGTTGTATGCAAATATCAAAACAAATGAAACCGTTTACGCAATCAATCAAAGTTATTAGTACTTAAACCCTCTATCTAACATTTTGATTGAGTAGGTGTAAAAAGACATAAGAATAATTGCAAACAAAAGTATCATACACAAGGATGATGAGAATTTTGAAATTTGTTATCAAGTTAATTGAAATCAATAAAATTTTAAGTAACAAGTGTTCACACTACCTGGTTCTTATTATAATTTTATCAATGTCTGAAGCCACTATTACAGATGCACTTCGAATGGAAAACCTTCTTGATTAAGCTCTATGGCATTAATCAATAATTAGTATTCAATACAATATCCTCCAGTCGCGTACAATAAATTAGCAAATAGCAAAGGAACGAGATGAACAAGAGAGCTCTGATTCATGGAGTCGTAATTAAAAAAAACAGTGTTTGTGAGCACATGGCGACTTGACAGCCATATGCTCCTATTCAATGCTTATAGGAGGGTAAAGATTGGCCTATAAAGGCATAGTGATAGACAATCGGCTATAATTAAATACAACCGTCCAAAGTAATTAAATAAAAGTTCGTTAGATTCATTGCAAGTAAATTGCAATGTAAAGGAAGAGGAGTCGAGTGTGTGTGTGCGTATGTGTGTGTGTGTATATGTGTACGTGAAAGTGTTAAAACAAAGACACGATTTACTGAAAAAAAACTATACTTCAATTTTTTTTCAAGAAAATTTGGGATCGACTGTTGTTTAAGCAAATACTTACCTTAACACTGATAGGAAAAAAAGAGTGACTAAGATATCACTCCTTAACTATTACAACTAGTATTTCGCAAACTCTATGTTTAAACGCTGGTTTTAATGAAAAATAAGTGCACAAATTTACATGGGAATAGTGAAATAGAAAAGAGCTTTATTACACCATCTTCTTATAAAAAAAACATACTTGCAATAAAATTGAAACAATGATTTCCTCCTGTCTTGGGGAATTCGAATTTTTTTTGTTTTACAGAGAATATTTAGGGAGGATAATATTGGCTATTTCCGAGAAAAAGAGTATCTTCTATTGAGGATACGCCGAAAAGGTTAGGTAAACAGGTCGAATTCTTTAGGAATTCAGTTAATCGCTGAAGTACGACCCATAGATTCAAAGGGAGTCGAAAGGTAAGATCAAAAGACTGAGAGAGAGAGAGAGGGGGGGGAGTTCAATATTGTAAGGAAGGTCGAGCTCCAATTGTGGAAATTTGGGCTATCATTTATGAAGAATCATCTTTACAATTAGGAAGAACAAGAACACTAGCGAAACTAGCAATTCAATATGCGAAATAAATAGCGGTCAATATAACTTGTAATGGGAGCATATGAAGTCAAGGTGAAACTTTGTCTACCGACAAATAACATTTTACAAGGTCGCTTAAATGCGCAAGTTCACGTATGGCACTGTGGTCAGCCATGTCAGAAACCATGGCTTTGACATTTATATTATGAGTGAAGTTCCATTTTCCCACTAGAAAGGTTCCACAGCAAAATTCTGTTTAAAAGTCCTTCCATTCATTCACCAAAAGATTGGAACTGGAACAGAACAGATGGAAAGATTCAGAAAGATCATTTAAGCTGATGCTAAGTTCAAAGAAAACGCCGAAAATAATTTGGAAAATGGCATCTCCACTCTATTCTCAAAAAAGCAAAATTTAAAACAAACACAATCGGATGACACTTCTAACATACGAAAACAAAAGATCGAACTAGATTATATGTCTTAGGATCAAGAAGATAGAATGTGACTAGGGCGACCAATAAGCTTATTTCCAAGAGTTTTAATCCCGCAAAAAACACTTATATCCACATATTCTAAAACAACAGGAGTGGTACTCGATGTGCATCATCCGACATTTGAAAATCAGTAGGGATCAAACTAAGCAGGGGCTTAGCAAAAGATCTACGTCAATTTTGTCATCGAAAATGAATGGAAACATTCTGTTCCAAAAAGGAAGACACAAAATCTATCGTTTGCCCGCTAAATGTAAGCCGCCGAAGTTTTCATATTTTGGCAGTCGTTTTGATTTCCTGCGAATCGGTGACAAGACAGGAGAGGAGAGGGAGGGGGGGGGGAGGGGGATGGAAAGAGGAGTATTGATTTCTGTATAAAGATTAGATTGTGGCTTTAAATACTAATACACATAAACGTACAACCCATTTCGCATGCTATCCCACTCTACCCCTTGTTCTCTATCTGTTAATTTACACATTTTAGCTGCATAACACGGCGTTAGCACAGCCTATCGATGTGCGTGTAAATGAACCGCAGAAGGGGAGAGAAGTTAAAGAGACCCACGAAGTGCCTAAGTATTATTAAAGTTCACCGCCTGAAAATTTCGCAATTAAACGAAAAGAGGCTCATCACGCAGTTCAAAAAAAATGCGAGGCCACGACAAGGACACACAAATCGCATTATTTCATTTTTCTTTCGGCTATCTTTTGAAATAATTAATTAACTTGTTTGGGCAATTTGGGATTTTAGTTGCATTTTCCAAAAGAGAATGTAGTGAGGTGATCTCAAAAACAATTCTCAGCAATTACATCCACACGCGTACACACACCTAAATTCATTATCATTTTTGCTGTGTTCGCATCGATATTCCAGATTAATAGATATTCGTGCTCATATTGATTTTCTGTTGATGAATACGTACCCCCACCGATTTTCGGCTGTCAGGCGTTTCTATGAGTTAAATTGAGATGTAGCATATTTTGCATTAAGATTAAATCTTTCCATTTGATGAAATCTGTAAGTATTGCGTTGCATTTCTAGGCAACTGCGATTGAAATAATTAAATGAAAAATCCAATTACTATAGTCGGTCTCGGGTATTAACAATAATAAAGCTTAAAACTATACAAAGTTAGCACTTGGTGTGTCTGAATTCTAAGGAAAATAGTCCCAAATATTCATTTTGCTAACAGTAGTATTAAAGGTACAACAAGTAGACGTTGACTGTATACGGTACTGGGTTTACGGTAAACAACTGTCCAATGGTAGCATAGGAATTTTAGTTAAAGTCTGCAAATTTGGAAAAAGATCAACATTAATAAACATCCAGGGAATGGAATGTTCAATGGAGGAAGGATGGTGGTGGTGGTGGAGAGGGGGGGGCGGGTTAAAGCAGAATATATTCAATAAAACAGGACTCACTACTTGGCTAATCTTATAATCTAATACGCAGAATGGTAGATAGCAAATGACTATTCATTTTCCAAAAAAAGAGTAGGAATAAATAAAAGGTTTGGGTGTTAATAGATACCTACTGTCAATTCCTTAAAAAACGTGAGAAATAAATAAAAAAGTTTAGAAAACCTCTAGTACCATTACCAATTGCGAAAAAAATTGGAACTAACCATTTTGGTACTAAGGGCAATCATACTGACAGTAATACCAATCTCAGTTAAAGTCAAATGAAAAATAAATAACTTTCACGTAACTTCTTCACCATCCACATATTTATATTTGGCTATTAGAGCCCAGATTGGGTGAAGTATGGCAATCTCTATGGAGTCAAAAGTGCTTTCTTCAGTTCCACCTAGCAGCTCGCGAATCTTAGGGGAAGCGAATGAGTTAAAGTGAAATAGCAACCAGTTAAATCAACTGATCAAGAGGATTTGGATATAGGCGGACCTGAAATCACTCAGAACCCCAGGGATCAAATTATGACAATGGAGTTTCGAAATACCAACATATCAGGACAGATATAATATATTAACCCTCCCCCCCCCCCCCCCCCCCCCCCCCCACCCCCGCCTTACGGGCCATAGGAAAACCCCAGGCTTCCTAAGCTTTAAAGAAAGATCTCTCCCAATGTCATTTCTCGAAGGGCTGCTTTGCTGACTTGGGCGTTCAGAGGTTATCCACAATTGAACGTTGTGCAGGTATTCTCCTACATCGTCATGGATAGTAATAATATACTTGAATGCAAACACAGTGTGTAAAGTTGCAAAAGACATTCACTTTTATTGAAATTCTACAGGGACAGCTTCAATACTGAAACTTGATACTGTCTTTGTTCCATTGGCTTTATTTTCCACAAAAAATATACATTTCATTCGAAGGATGATAAGACTGGGTACACACACAATGGAAAAACAGCCTAACTACAGAAGGCCTTTAGATAAGCGTGGAAATTTAAAGCAGATTAATAAAAAGATTCTCCATTAGGGATTAAAGAAGCCATAATTAAACAGCGATTAGGGTAAACTTCAATCTCAAAGTCAAAAAAAAGAAAACAAACCCTTTGGTATACATTGTAATATGAATAGGTCGAATTCTAAAATTCATCATTTTCAGAAGAGCGCATACAAATAAAATATAGGGAAGTAGAATAATAGGTAGTCATTGACTCAAGATTCACTTACCCTAACCATTTGTGGTGTTCCAGAGTGCTCACTCATTCCATCAATATCTCGAGCACCACCACCACTATTATGATGACCACTATCTTGATTTTTATCCACACAACTGACGACATCACCCAGATCATCTCCCCCCATTCCCAAATCATCCTGGGGCATGATGAAGCGCACCTCAGGAGGACCATCGAGACCAGATAGACGAAGATGATGCCGCGGTTGTTGCTGACTAGTTTGCAGTAGAACGGGAGTTTTTGATCCCGATCCAGACCCATAAGAACCCCCACTGTGATCCTGCTGCTGCCCCATTTGTCCGAAACCGCTCAACTGAGCTCCTCCTGCTGAAGTCGTATCAACCATTGAGTAGTCATTAGGTAAATCATTTGGGTGCTGGGAGGGTGTCAAGCAGTCGTCATCATCGTCTGCGTCGTCCCCATCATCTCCCATTCCACCTCGGCCATCTCCTGTGCTACCGAGGCTAGTTCCATTTCCTTGTCGGGACATCTGCGGTGGTGGGCGCAGAAGGCCGTCAAGACATTCTGTACTATGGTTCGGAGGAACAGAGCAGTAGGCGAAGACATTAGCAACGGTTTTTGGATAGTCTAGCGGTGGTGCTGCTGGAGAACTGCCACTAGTGTCCGAGAGACCGGTTGGTATTGGCATTGGGTAGGCCTTGCTATCACGTTTATTTAACATCTGAAAGAGTAAGATCAGATATCTAGAATTCGATGATCAATATAAAACTGGGAGTTGAAACTCCTTATAGCTATATCATATGGTGATGGAAGTTAATCATCACAACACACACACGTGTTTTTGAGCCGTGGAACGTCACACGCTTGGAACCTATAGACATGAACAGAATTGCAGAAATACAATATGACGGCAATATACGATTCACTTAATTAGAGAGACTAGTAACGACTAGAGTAGCCTTACTCTATTAAAAAACAACTTATCAAATATAGATAAAACAGATGATTCCAATAGAAAGCTAATCTATTTACACGCTAAGACGAAAACGTATTTTCCACAAACAGCCTTTATTTTTCAATCTCATAAAAAACAAATAAAGATTCCGGTTTGATCTCTAAAGAGGCGAAACATAAGTCCATCTTTTCTTAACACCGATTGGGCGCCAATCCAGAGAGAGAGAGAGAACGGGCAAACTCCACTTGGTTAATAAGGGATTTGAAGAATTCCACGTTCTCATCAGAGAGGCAACATGGTATTGAAAAACGAATTACTAAATGGGATTCAACCGATGTCTCGACTTTATTATTTAATAAGGGCTAAGTCTCTACCAAAATGGGGGCTTGGAAGTGGGATGGTTCGGATAATACTCATTCACCAACCCTCTCTCTCCCAGTCTCCCTCTGTATCCCAACTTTTAACCCATCCATCAGAACTATGACATATAAACGCTTAAAAGCCAAAGTAAAAAGGTTGACGTGTGCGCGTGCTGCCAAGGTATTCATTCAGCAGTAGCAGCATCGGATTGTACGTAAATCTAGGGAGAGACCATACAATCTGCCCAGTCTAACAAAGATTTCAAAGAAAGAGGTTTAAGCCAATCTCGGTAAAATTATTGCAGTGATCATTGTTGGCCTTTTTTAAGTGGAGATGAAAGACTCCTAGTTCTGATAACTCAATTACCTCAACTCAATGAGAAGATGCAGGTACTCAAGGTGATGAAGTAGAATAGGAGAGGGAATAAAAATGGAAAGAGGTGGAAAAAAGTTTAGATAAAAAAAAACTATAGAGCTTTGATACATACTTAGAATGCCTTTTCTAAGTCCATCTACCCGCTGATCACTATAAAAAATACCAATGAATTAAGGCAGCATGACCAAGTATACTGTACAATCAGATGGCCAATAAGAGCTGGATAAGGCGAATTTTGAGTTCACTCAGATATAGAATAGTGAACATTAAGCAATAAATATTCGAGTATAACAAAGCAAAATTATGCTCCCCAAAGGGAAAAGTTGTCGACGTAATAATATGCTCTAAAAACCTAATTTAGCTATATCGAAAGAAGACTGCCTATGTGTTACCCCAAAGTAAAACTTAATCACATTATCTACGAAAATAGGCTATTCTTACGCCTTTCCGATTCTATTATGCGAATGATAATCAACTCTTTTTCCAGAAATTAATCCACTTCATCTAGACGTTCATCGTACTCACATCCCCATGAGCATTCTTGCACAAGTGAATCTCCTATAAACCGTCTTTGTAACTTCACTCGCATACACGCACAATTGGCTTGCCATTTATCTACCACCTATCCACCACCCCCCTCCCCCCATCTCATTCTTTGTTCTGAACTCTCTCGTATATTGACTGCATGGAATGTATGGAATGAACCGGGTTAATAAATTCTAAATTGACCAGTTTGATGGCAGGGAATCCAGGAGACTAGTTACAATATTTAATAGTTAAAATAAAAGCTGTCAAATACCCATCAGATGATTGTTTACGGTGTGAAATAAATTACTAGACTTTCGTTCCCCACAACACCCCGCACCTTCACTTCACATTGGACGCTTTCCACAATGAAAATGAAGTTTTTCTTTAACATTCCTAGGTGCATGAATTGAATGTTGAAAAAAAGGTTAATTCATGGAAAAGAATGAAAGTTTATCGATGATAGATTTTTCCGGTACAAATTCCAATTGCTGGCAAGAAATCCTGCCTTTAATCTCAGCCTACGTAGTTACACGACCGAAAAATGACTTCGACATTTTCAACGACACTCACGAGGAAGAACACAATGCCAAAAATCAGCAGGAGACAATAGGGTCTTCTGTTAGTACAGGCATCTGTCATTTTTACTCCTCATCAAAAAAATGCAGTACATTCCTCCACCAAGCAAGTTATTGTCCATGAAAAAACAATCCCCTCCCNCCCCCCCCCCACCCCCTTGTGACCTTTCAACCTAGCGGAAAGCTGCGGCTCGAACTATAGGGCAGCATTTCTAAACTTAGCAACCTTAGTTTAACAAAATAATGAGAAAAGTCTAAACAATAATAATAATAATAATAATAATGCTACAATAAAATGAATAAATATAAAGAAAGGGGGAGGATGAGAAATTCAGGTTGAACAACCAAAATAAAAGAAGTTGATTAAAAGGAGATTACCAAAGTGAGTTGATTCAACAGTGTGGTGAAAAGGGGATACCCCTCATTAAACATTACTCATTTTAAGTTAAAAGAAGTAAGATTGACAGCTAATTGCAACTATTCTTAGATAAGCGCATTCCTTGAAGTATGCCGCATGAAAAGGCCACTGTCTTGGTAGACTCTGAAGTGAACACTACCCTTGAAGCATTTACGTAATTCCATTAAGTTATCAGATCAATGTCTATTTTTGAGGCTAATTAGTTTGCAGCAAGTAGAAAGTGCACATTATTTGCCATCTCTTACGACTTTACACTGACAAAATCACTAAATTCTCGTTGTCACAACGAAGGCTAGATTTTAATCTCCTTCACAACACGCTCGAGTGCCTATCTGCAAGAATAAAAAGGTATTCAGCCACGATTAGGGTTAAGTTATCACCTGACGTTCTTAAAACGACTCTTGGTAAAAGTTCCCATACTTCTCGTTGAACTAACCTCTATACCCAGTTCCAACTTTCCCTCTAATGATGATTTCTACTATAACACCAGTTCAGGCAGCCAATGACGACGTCACATCACACCCATCCGTCAGTGAAAATGCAAAATAACTAATCTCGTGGACACTTTGCTATCTTCCATGCTTATAACTTTGTTCACCACGAATTGTCTCCATGCCACCATGCCAAGGCAACAATCAATCAGACTCAACATCCTGTCTCCTTCATAACAAATCAAATCTAATTCACCGACTAGAGCGGCATAAAGGAAATGACTTTACCTTTTGCCTGCTTCCAAAATACCCAAATCAACCATCAAGAATAACTCTCAAAAATGATTCCATCAGGGTCACCATTTTCAAGCCAAACCCATGCTTGTTTGCCGTAAGAAGTGATCGACTCTGATGGATGATAGATGGAAGCACTCGAAGAAATCAGTCTCGCTATGGAGGTTTCTCTCCTCAATGAAACAGTTCTAATCGTTGTTTCACAAAACGTAGACAACGCCGTGCCACCTTACCATCAGGATCTCTGTCTTATTGCCCGCGTCACTGTTGGATTCATATTCAATGCAGCCTGAGACTACGCCCACTAAGTCTGCTGCAATCGACACCGACATTGACAAAACCAAACAAACACACAAACACACACGATCACAAACACTCAAACATACATACTCGGCTATTCACCAAACAGAACGTATTAACACTGTTTGTGTCCAGACTTTTGTCTTTGTCTAAGTACCTCCCTTCAAACTCGCTGCTTATTCTCAATTGTCAGGGTGAGCAGTTCATTGGCATCGTGAAACGACATCCTTCCATCTCACAGGAGAAGTGTAGGGTGGGGAGGGGAGGGGGAGGGGAGGGACTAGGAGGGATTCCTATTCCCTTGCGGTTTACAGTTTAGGCACTTCGACGACGCCTCGTGTTGCCGTTAAAATGTGAATGTGCTATGACAAACATCTTCGTCCTCGAAAAATGACCATATAATCCAAGCTGAAAACGGAATCAAAGAAGGTCTATTTGAATATGTGTCAACATCACCATCACCACCTCCTTCTACTTAGAACCCCCAAAACATCAGAAACGCAGCTCCATCATCGGCCCTTTCGTCACTATAGACACTTTAGATGGCCTAGAAATGATTCAAGGTGGGCACAACGCCCAAATCTACAGTGAATCAACCTTCGCCATGAGTTTTTGAATGAAAATGAATTAGACAACAGGGTCGTTTTCTTGCATAGCTTTGGAGTTGAGCTATTTTTGCCACCCAATAATAATATAGATTATAACCCGAAACTAGGTGGAGGTTGAAAAGTGCATTGTCGGGAGAATGTCATGGTGTCAAAATAAAGGCGCAAGAGAGGAGACAATAAAAGCAAAGAAAAACAGTAAAGAAAAAAAACGAAGAAGAAGAAAGCAAACAGCTTGCAGGGGAAAAAAATACATATGAAATACGAGTACCTGCCCCATAATCTAGCATGTATTTCCCTTAAGCATACACACAAAACAAATAGCGAGACAATTTCACTGTAAGTTATTCTTCAATCGAAAAAAACAAGCCAGTGGTTCCAATTCTATGTGTCTTCTAATCTAACAAACTCGCGAACTGGAGTCCAAAAACAAGAATTTGCTGAGTTAGGTAAAGCTTTGCCATGTAAACAGAAGAAACGCTTTATTATCCCTTGAACAATAAGGTGAGAAACGAAGTATCTATTTGAACGAATTCATCAAAAAAATTTACGAAACAATACGAACTAATAATTACATATAGGGAACTTCAGAGAGAAAATTTTTTACAGCCTCGAATTATATAAACGGCAATGATTTCGTTAGTTCAACACAAAACAAAACAGTCAGCAACTGAAGACACTTGGCTACAGAATTTTACAAGACCACGAGAACTAAAGCATGAATTCCATTAAATTCAGGAAGAATTTTCGTGATGTTTTTTGTTGAACTAGGAGAGTGGAGCTGTGAGCAGTCACAATGGAAGATTAAGTTAACCGTTGAGCACATCAAAAAGTGAGACATGTATTGAATCGGATTGAGATAAGTGGGAGGGGGAGTATTGGACTGTGTACCTAAAATGACCTACATAGGGGCCACAACAAGCACATAATTTATAGGTGACAAAGAGGGGGAAACACGCGATCACAGTGACCATGAGAATTTGACAAATTTCTCGTAGGGATAACGACATAGAAGGGCTTGAGTGGGTGGTGCATTTAGAGAGAGAGAGATGAAGAATTCCCTGTGGAAATCAAATAGACTTAAAGAGATGGCAAATATAATCATGAGACGAGAAGACACGCGTGAGGAATGTAATCTGCACCTCCTCATTCCCCTCCCCTTCCACTAAAAGGGCAAGATAGTGGCATTCTTCATAACGTATTCATAATAAGAAATGATTTATTATGTTCAAGAGATATTATATTCGCACTAAGCATGAGATTCACCAATGCTAAAAATTTAGCGAAGATTGGAGGGGTGGGGGAGGGCGTTGATGATAACTGCCTGCAGAAGGTAGTAACTTAAATCAACGCAGACATTCTTGGTGTAGGGAGTTGCATAAGTTTCCCTTAACTTGTCAGAGCACAACTTATTTTCAAAGACAACATGGCGGTGAGTTGAAAACAAATAATGCTAGATATCTGGGAATGAATATTGAAATTCGAATAGCTAATCCCCTGACTTATATCATGGCCAAATAGGATTGAATAAAACTTCAAAAAATACAAATTCGTTATAGTTCAAACTACCGTATTGTTTCTACTTGCACGGAGTTCTAAACGATTGCTTTTAAAACGCATTGAGTTGAAGGTTTCATGGGCAAAACAACCTGAGAAGGAAAATTGACAATGGAACGGCCAGCCAATTAACTCAACTCATGGCCAAATAATACTAAAAAGAACTAAACAAAGAATAAATTAAACTCCAAACTGAAATGGTGGAAATCAAATCTCAAATATATAATTTTCTCTTACAAATAAATTTACTGCAACAAATAACTTGATCAAAAGAAAAAAAAGAGGACCTGAAAAGGATATCCAAAGATGGAACAAAACAATTACTCTAAAAATGATAATAACATGAGTGAGTATTTGGATTAGTGAGCGAAGTACTTTGCGGAATTAATTCCAAAAAGCGAAAATAAGGAACGCGAAGTCAGTAAATAAAGCAGTTTATAAGGAGAGGAAATTAACAGAAGGAAAGACCGGCACAATCCCACATTTGAAGGGACTGAGGATAAAAAAATTATGGAAATGAAAGTTTTAACCCAAGAGGGAGCTTAAAGTATGGACAAAACTACGAAAATTAAAAAAAAAATTACGGACCATGAAATGGCAACAAAAATCTCTTTAAATGACAAAAAAGTAATAGCCAAAGATAGCCACAGAGGCTTGATACATCTATGCAAATATGTATCATAACATGTGTCATTTGCCAACCAGTTGACTTCTCACTTCAAACTACCATCACCTCACTCTATGCCATATTCGACTATTTCACAGTACTCACCTCACCTTTTTTCTACCTTTGCGTTTGTCTCTTGCATCTTTGAAACACTCTTCTGTTCCCCCCCCCCTCCTCTCAATTTTTTTCAATTTGATATTCCTTCCCCTCTGTGAAGCCTGAAGTCAACTAAAGGTCTAATGATAACCATCAAGACGCCTGCCATTTGATATAAATAAATGAATAAATAGTCTGCTATAAAATCTGACAACTGCTTATTATCCTATATAAAATAGTTGAACGAGCTAAAAAAATACAGACCGCTTTAAACAATGCTGAAAGAAAAAATTGTACAGAAAATTAACGATCTGGACTCGCAATGACTACAGACCAGGAATAAAAACCAGACGAACTTTAAATTGGCCCTTCCAAGTTCAGGTCATAATCATTTC
>UZAE01014175.1:0-16222 GCA_900617975.1 Rodentolepis nana | reverse complement strand
GGGGGGGGGAGTGGCAGGCAGACCTTCTCTATCCCCTACACGAAGTCATTAATCTTATGACTGTGTGGCCACATATACACACCTGGTGGCAAAGCGTATGAAGATAGACAAGAATCCTTTGATGTCTCCTTTCTTTAGCTACTCAAAGGAAATATCTGGAAAATCTCCAAATACTTACTATTGATGCATTACATTGTCAAACAAAGTGCACATCTAGAAATAGGGAATAATTTCTGCTTTTTGCATCTGTGTACGCACAATCGTAACTGTCAATTAGGTGGTGACAGATAGGTAAAGATAGAAGAATGAATGAACAGATAGATAGACGGGTAGAAGAAAAAGATAGGTTGCTTGTTTATGTTTGTTGGAGGGGAAAATTTAAATTTATAAAACTCGGCGACAATTTTACTGCTGGTACACTCCTTGACATCAGTATATAGTTAGA
The DNA here is from genome assembly GCA_900617975.1 of Rodentolepis nana. Taxonomy (NCBI): domain Eukaryota; kingdom Metazoa; phylum Platyhelminthes; class Cestoda; order Cyclophyllidea; family Hymenolepididae; genus Rodentolepis; species Rodentolepis nana. Next base: position 15,777 of record UZAE01014175.1, on the reverse strand, counting down.
ACCGTCACCCACAAATATATACTATCTCGATCTGCTCGAGCGTCGGTCACATCTATCCAAATTTGACAGCTGACAGCTAGCAAATGAAGTGTGATAAACAAACCTAACACCTATCAAATTTCTCTGGTTAGACGAATACAGTTCAACTATTTCTCCCTGATGAAATCCTCTTCAGCATTTAATAAATATTTGCAAATATACAAACAGGAGGAAATTAAATACGAATGATTGAGAAAGAACTCACTACATTTTTTTTATCGGAATCAAAGTGATCAGGTTGGATATAGGCGGATACTTCACTCATGATGGAAGATGAAGAATAAATCCGTTAACGTATGACTAAGTAGAAGTTGCACTTGGAGATAGATGACAGATTATCGCAAGATGAGGGATTCAGAGAGCGGCTGAACAACACCTCACAAGAAGTCGGCTTTTCATAAATGACTCCTTGATGTCTCTATGGCATCAATTCACGTTTACACCTTGACCAATCGCAGCTCACTTCATGCTGGTTGGCTGCCAACTGGGCCTGCTATCCAATCAAATCGCTTACTCCACCTGTCCAATGAAAGCCACGATCTGAATGAATGATACTGATGTCGATTTGATGGATTTGTGAAATGACATGTGCCATGCCCCACTACCCTCCCTCTGCCCCCCCCCCCTGCTAAGCATTCTCCACAGAGAGCGATCTATGATGACGAGCTGTCATTCTCCCATTTGTGAAATAGAAAGATAGAGTTGAACATCTCACGGTGTTTTATGTAATAAATCACACCTTGCTATACAATCTTTATTCACTTCGCCAACCATTATTTATTCCTTAAATACAAATATTTAAAATGTCTAACAGGGTGCAAATTCCTGAAACTTTAGTAGCTTTGTTTATGCTGAGAGTCTGAAATTTGATGGCTCAAAGAAATTGACAGGTCGTATCTCTCGCTAAACCTACGGTAAATGGTCCTTTATGTTGATTGACAATGACATACAATGTCCCATGTCAATCCGCAAGCACTAAAATGCTTCATAAAAACCTGGTATTTATATCGTTTGTCACACAATTGCCAAGATAGGACATGGCAATTCCCACATTTAGCTGATTGTCATAGAAAAAAAAGCAGGAATTAGGAAGAAAAGATGTCTACACTAATGAATCAGTGTTGGATAAATTTCTCATATAACTCTCTAAGAAAATTTGTAATCTATTGTATGTCCTTTGATTTGTGGAAGGAGGTCATAAACCCTCATTTTGATTTATTGATCGTGAAAGAGTGCGAAAGGAGAATGGGAAAGTGGGAATAGGAGCATTCACATGTCCTGGTACAAATACACCCCTACTTTTTCCTCCCCCTCCCAGTCCAGATTGCTTAGCTAAACAACGAAATATATCTCTTATGAATCTCTAAGCCCCCATTTACCAAACTAAACCAACTTATTACAAACCTCTTATATGACTCAGCAGTTAATTTATCGATTTTTTTCTTTTTGAAGTTAGTAGATCAATTTCCATAGATGAGAAGAAAATGGTAAAGTATAATTAGTAGGAATTGTCAGTTAAAGGCGTATTTATTGTCACGTTTACTTTCTTAAGAATGGGGTGTGTGATAGACTTACCTCCACGTGGTGCACCCTGGGCAACGTATACTCATACGGCAAAAAAGTCTATTAATCGGCAGTTGACTTCTGACTTCTAACTACCAAGACCCCACCGCATTTCATATTCGACTAATTCCACAGTACTCACCTTTTTTCTACCTTTGTGTCTGTCTGTCTCTTTTACGTCTCTGAATCATTATTCTGACCCCCCTCTCGACTTTTTGCCTTTTTGGTGTTCCTCTTTCTGTTAAGCACGAAGGCAACTAAAGGGCTAACGATACCTATCATAACGCCTGCCATTTGAAATAAATAAACTTTCTTAAGAATTCAAGTCGACAATTACAGTAACTATGTTTCTTTGAGTTGCGTTCTTACGAGTCCCAATTATGGGCCGTCGCAGCTCTTTTGGCTAGCTTTCGCATAATTTTTTAAGAAAATTTTCTCACTTTCTCGTATAAATTTATAGAGCCTTCTAAACAATAGTTTTTCTCCAAAAGTCTATGTAAATGTCAAAATGTTCTGTTTTTTCTCTAACTAGAGGGCATGATTAATGTGAAAGGAAATGAGAATAAAAAAGTAATGAGAACGCTTTAGAAACTCATTGATAGAAGACAGATATGTATTCGGCCTGGTGTATTGACTCAGTATGAGTCCGGAATGTGAAGCCCCAGGGGACCATGAATCATCAATGAGTTGTCAGGGTGACTTAGGGGCTGTCAAGCCTGGGGAAACAATGCACTAGGCGCTCATTTCTGCGCAAACACTCTTGTCGGGAGGATTAGGTTAGATTAAGTGTAAAGGGGAGTCCCATTCGGTTTGATGATGTTGACAAATACCCCAATTAAGGGACGTACTCACTGATGGAGGAGGAATGAGGGAACTTCTGATAGTTAACCCTAATTGATTTCTGAATAAACACATAGGTACTCAAAAGGGCTCTTGGGAAGTGTCATCTCCCAACAGGTTTCCCATTTATAGAGAGAGAGAGAGCCAGAAATCGTTTCGTGTTCAGGAGGAGAGTATTTTACGATAGGTGAGTGGCTCCAAGGATAAATTAACGTGGATCATTTGGTCGTCCTGGAATTAGTTTTACCACCAAATTTGATGATGTTCCATCACATTGAATAACGGAATGAGGGGAAGTCATAAAGTGCTCCATGAAAGATCAAAGAAGACAATTTCAAAAGCCGCTCTTACATCTGATGAGATTGTGTGATCATTCTCGTTTGTACAATGTTAGAGGTAATTTTTGTTGGCGCAACTCAAGTTTGAATCACTCTCAAGGGCGGTGTTAGTGATGTACTTTTCATGTTTCCTTTTCTGCACTTTTACCACGTCGTTACCGATGCATTGCATCAAGTTTGTGTAGCAGTATATGCATTAAGGCTGGTATCATCTAAGTATCAAGGAGGATAATAAAAGGTCCATTTATTGAACCATTTTGGGAAAAAATCTGAGCTTAACAGGGCCTCGCATCATTTATTTACCGACGAAATTAGAATTATCTTAGAAATTTATCATCTCCAATCTGTGAAAACCAGTTTTTTTCCATTCCTTAAAAATAGAAGTGTGCTAACGGAAAGCTATCGAGTTTGACATATAAATGCATGGCTTTCAGAAGTACCTTTAATAATAAAGTGAAAATCGTGCAGAATTTGAAATTAAACTCTTTCAATTTAAACTGTCTTAACTTTATACTTCAGGATCTTTTAGGTTTGGGATCGATGATAGCGTTCAAGTTAATGGTTCAAAAGTGTGAAATAAGCAAATTGATGTAGTTGCGCAACTAAATTCAAAAAAAAGTAATTAGTGACTTTCTTTATCTTATGATGATTTAAGGATACTACTTGTAATTCCTATCAGTAGTTTTGAAAACTGATGTGACTCAATTAAAGGAGATGATAAATTCGAGATTCACGACACTTCTTTAAGTATAAATATGCTACAAGGGTGATCCTGAGTTTGAAGCTTGGACATGAGCAACCAGATCGATTTTTTTTATCTGGACTTGAAATTTCATTAAAACTTTGTCGAAATGTTCTCATCTTATGCAAAATTTTACTTTCATCCCCTACTAAATACCATTTGACTTGCATTGCCTTTTCTTGCTTACGATATACCCTTTATTTTGCCGTTCTGATTTAGAATATTTGCTCCTAATGGCCTTAGAATTCAAAGCTATTTTCGTCAATTTCATCTTCAGTTGTGCTCTGTGCAGCTTTTAAAGTTATTCACCCCTTTATAAACTAATTGATAATTCCAATTCGTCCAAATAGAGTAGATAGACGAACTTCATTCAAAACGACCCTTTCAGAGTGATAGAAGAGTCCCTCTTCAGTTGATCAGAACCAGAGTTAAAAGGGGATTAGCACAAGCGCTTTAACCAAGATGAGTTAATGGCGTTTGTTAAAACACGGAACATACAGGCTACACATGGATAATATTTCCAGGATAAGTAAATGGTCCATAAAAAGCTGAGCAGTAGACGCATAATTCTTTCTTAGCAGACGGCTAGACACACAATGAGAGATATTGCGGTGGCGTGGTGTGTGATAAACATTAAGCTTCTGACAGACACAGAGAGAAAACCATTATGCGTAAAAACCATTTTTCTCCAACTCAGTGTCTAGACGAGTAGCACTAGAGTCTGCTCCTCTAGATATATTTTATCAGAGAATACAGTGTGGTTTCCTATTCTTCATNCCCCCCCCCCCCCCCCCTCCCCTCCCCTACCACATTCCAGTCTTTGGTTGACAGGTCACACCGCCGCACTCTGTGGTGTTGGTTGTCAGTTTACATATCTGACAGCTGCACAGTCCACAAATTAAATAGCACGGGGGAAGTGTGACACGTCGATACTGTTGCAAACCCCTGTCAAAAAGGTTCGGATGAAGGGACATAGTTAACCCCCACTCGTCAAAAGGCAGAAAGAGGAAATGATTTTTCGTGTCAGAGATTTGGTCTACAACTGTCGGAATTTCTGAAACCTTTTACCTCTCCTCCGACCCTACCTCCTCCTTCAAAGGAGGCTTAAAATCATTAATAAGATTAAGCGTACTGTTTTGAATTACAGAGAATGTTGATAAGATAAAGTTGTGAAGGGCTGATAGTAGTTAAAACATCAGATTTCAGAGCAGTCCATATATTAATCATGAGTCTGTCATCAAATATTGCTAATAACAGCTGATATAAAGGATATTGACAGCTAAAGTAGAAATTGCAGAAGCTAAGGATTATACCAAATGCGGTCTGGAACTGTTTTTACTTCGGTAGAAACTAAGCATAAGATGACGCATTCGATAACTCTCTTGTTTCATTAACTAAGTGACTTGATTCTTGACATTTATGACACCACTTGAGACAGTTTTCAACAGAGAGCCTGTGTATTTCATTGTCACTTTAAAGCATTTACCTGTGCATCATTAAGACATCACCCCCATACTAACCTTACTCAATTGCATGCAATTCAACTGGAGGTGAAAGAAGTATCAGCATCATTGGCTAAGATTAGCTTTAGTTTAAAATAATTGTATCGGCAATACTGTGGTAAATTGCCTTTCAAAGTGAGGTTTAAATGCTTATTTTTTGCTGCGTTTACAGGTTTCTGAACTAAGGTTAGTCTTTCACCTTGCAAAATAATGGCAAAACAATGGCTCCTCACGGTTTTCTATTGCAAAACTAATTCTGATAAATGAATTTAACTTCCAAGAGACATTTCATTCATAATTTTTGTCTAACAAAGAAATATTTTGTTTGTCGTTAGCAGAAAATGTTGCGGACAATTCAAGCCAAATTAACTCAAATAAATTATTCATAAACTCAACTTTCGTGTATTTCCATTAAACATGTAAATAACTTCTTGTAATAAAATGAAGAAATTGAGTTTGGGAAGTTTGCTCAATTCGATTGGAATTTCTTCCTAATAGAAGGAGAATTCACCGATTTCAGTAGTGTTGAAATAAAATCCTCTCCACCAGACATGCTGAATAGATTAGCACCTTGGAAACCTTCTAATGAGAAATACGCATTTCACTGTTCTCTGCCCATAACCACCACGATCCATTCCCCCGTTTGCAGATTTTAATTTACGTCGGATTCCAATATTCATCCCTTTCTCGAATAATAAGGCGAGTAAGCAATATTGCGTTAACGTATTCAAATTAACCAAGTTCGAGTTAATAAAAACGATGATTGGTTTCCAAATAAATATCAATCACATCTCAATCAGGCCGCTGTAAGCACTTTACTAGCAAATGTTTACTATTTCGTTCTTCATAGACAATTTTATAATCTGTATCTTTTAGTCTGATTTCAAGTCGTGTTGAACTTTCGGCATTTTCACGGACAGATAAAGGAGGCAGACGGGACGGACATGGACGGATAATCACAGTAAGCATGTATAGCCACTTCAAACCTTCATCCATTCAACACTGCATAGCATGGCATAGTGCAGGAAAGTCCGTCTTGAAATTCCAGACACCCTGATTTATGTCGCCTTGCACTAGCGTTAAGTGTTTACCACTGCGATAAGACCAAATATAGTTTCGGAATTCCATTAGGCATTACTTTAGCCAAATATGTTATAATTTCGTCTTCTGCCAGCCAACTTGATTTGAAGTATTTATTTATTTATTTCAAATTGCGGGCGTTTTAATGGTCATCATTAGCCCTTTAGTTGAATTCGGGTTTCACAGAGGAGGGGAGCATCAGAATGTAAAAAAGTCTTGAGGGGGAACAGAAGAGTTATTCACAGATATAAAGGAGACAGATACAAAGGTAGGAAAAAGGTAAAGTGAGTACTGTGAAAGTGGTCGAATATGACGTAGAGTCGGGTCATGGTAATTTTAAATCAGAACTCAACTGCCGGTTTATGGACACTTTTGCCGTATGAGTATATGTTGCCCCGGGTGCACCGCGTGGAGGTAAGTCCATCGCACACCCCTAATTTGAAATATGGAAGTCGATGTTCATTTCTCTTCCTAACAAACAATCTCTATACAATATAAAGGGAATAACTTAGCAAAGAGAAGCAGCTTATTGACCGATTATGAACAATTTATCATTAAATTAGATGATTCTACATTTTTTTGTCCAAAACTAGCTGAGCATAATTATTTATTGATTTTTGTCCAGTATTTTGGCAGAATGTTGAGATCGTGACTTTGCAGAAGAGAAGTTGCAGATTGATGAACTAGTCTTAACCTAATAAGAACTGATCCAGACAAAATTATCGTTTGATCGTTATCAACACTAATTAAGACTATAATTCCTGTTTTGACTCTTCATTTAGACATAGCGACCTATTGTTAGCTGTCATTATCATTTCATGGTCATCTGTCATAACCACCATTTTAACAAATCCTCGACAAATCCAGTTGAAAATGATAGTAATGAGGGATGTGTGATAGACTTACCTTCAAGTGGTGCATCCTGGGCAACGTATACTCATGTGGTAAAAATATTGACAAACCGCAGTTACTTTCAAACTACCATGACCAGACTGTATGTTACCCTACCTTTTTTCTCCACTTCTGTGTCCGTCTCTTTTACATCTGTGAATCACGCTTCTGTTTCCATTCTCGACTTTTTGTGACTTTTTCTGTTCCTGTTCTGTGGCTTTGATATCCCTCCTCTCTGTGAAGCCCGAAGTCAACTAAAGGGCTAATGATACCTATCATAAAGCCTACCATTTGATATAAATAAACAAATAATTAATATCGATGAGGTAATTTTTGCATTGTTTAGAGCATTTGGGTATTTTATACTCTTGCTTAACTGGTATTTGTTCTGGAATACAATCGGAAGGTCACCTAAGCGTTATCATCAAGAAATTTAATCATAGCTATTTATTGAATTAAGACCAATTTGGAGACCGGTTTGTTAGAATTGACATGAGTGATATTGATATGAGCGGCATCTCAAATCGATTACTACTAAGGCGTCATGTATTGCAATATTACTTAGCATCCTGCCTATTTTAGTGAACTGTAATTCATACTAAGTGCCCTGACATTCAAGTTCTACTTGTCTATATTCTGCTCAAAGTGTTCACCTTCTTTACATTGTAAATTATTCATGTGTGGAGGAAACGTATCCGCACTCTGGCCATTACTTGCAATGTGTGCGTGTGTGTGTGTGTGTGTGCTTAATTAGGTGTCAACTTAAGCCGACAAATATCTACATTTTCTATTGCTTCCATTTCATTAAGTTCTCACCGAAAGGCGCTTTATGTAGTTGAATTAAAACCTCGCAAAAAGATGAATTTCCTGCCCAAATTGAGCAAGACCGTTCAATAAACCTCACGAGTTGGTTTAAATTTCCCAAGTTAATTAACGAATCTAATATAAAACCGTGTAGAAATGGAAGAGTTTGCTGCTTTGTGTGGGAACGAGTTTATTTTATAAATTTCTTCAGATAGAGTTATTAGAAGTTTGGACTTTTGAACAGTAAGACTCCGTTTTTCAAGTGAATTAGCCTTTTACATTTAACCCATCAAAACAGAACTCATCCTGTCAATAACTTCCGCAAGGAGTATCCTGAACTAAAGAAACGATCTACTGATATTCCAATAGTTATAAACTTCTCATGCCTTTAAGAAATACTCTAAGGAATAAGATTTATTTATTTCAAATGGCGGGCTTTATGACACTTATCATTAGCCCCTTAGCTGACTTCGGGCTTCACAGAGAGGAGGAACATCAAAGTGAGAAAAGTGTATAGGAAAGCAGAAGAGTGATTCAAAGATGTTAAAGAGACAGACAAACAGACACAAAGGCAGAGAAGAGGTAAGATTAGTACTGTGGAAGTGGACGAAATGACATACAATGGGATGATGGCAATTTGAAGTCAGAAGTCAACTGCCGGTTTATAGACTTTATTGCCGTATGAGTATACGTTGTCCAGGGAGCACCACGTGGAGGTAAGTCTATCGCACATCTCGGACTCAGAAATAAAGGTAATGTCATTGATAATAATGGGTTCGCACACAAGATTGCGTCTTACGCTCAAAAAGAGGAGCTCCAGTATGTAAAGAACCAAAAATGTTTATACTTGTTCATCATTAGCGTCCGTAAATATATTTCTTTTATGGATCTAGGGGGTAAAGTAATGACCGCATTAAAGACTCGAGGGAAAGAGGGATATCGCGAGTTGGTCTTCTAGATTTATATCCTTCCAGGTGTAGTTTATGCCGGAGAGGCATATAACGTGGTAATCATAAGAATTTTGAGCTTTGCGATCACCAACCTCACTAAGAAAAACTTTTCCGTTAATCAAAGACTTGAAATAGGAACAGTGATCACGCACTTTCAAATCCAAAATTTCGTCAAATGGAAAACGCCAAACACCACGAAGGCAAATCTTCAATGAAAATAAGTTAACTAATTAAATTTGCTGTGAATTCAGCTTCTTTTATGTTAATCGACGAGGGGTGTGTGATAGACTTACCTCCACGTGGAGCACCCTGGGCAACGTATACTCATACGGCAAAAAAGTCTATTAACCGGCAGCTGACTTCTGACTTCAAACTACCATCACCAAACTGTATGTCATATTCGACTATTTCCACAGTACTCACCTCACCTTTTTGCCACCTTATCTACCTTCGTCTTTGAAACACTCTTCTGTTCTCCCCTTTTGAATTTTTTACACTATGATGTTCCTCCCCTCTGTGAAGCCTGAAGTAAAATAAAGGGCTGATGATAACCATCAAAACGCCTGTCGTTTGAAATAATAATAATGTTAATCGACGATTAATACAAAATATAGCAATTTTCAGTCATGTGAGTACATCTAAGTCAGACAAGTGCAAAATTCAAAGATGGCGATCTGGAAGAAAAATTGTTGAGGCCTTCACTGAACCCTCTCTGTTTAAGTAAGCCCGAAGTAATCTATATGTGTTCGAGATGTCTAAAGCCTACTGATAATTTTGTTAGTCCATGCAATTGTAGCTTCATCTTTTAAGCCAATTAAGTGTAGGCATGTATATCAAACGGAGCAGAAAATCCCATAATTTCTTAAGTGAATGGAAAGAAAAGTGCTGAGTGGAAGAGAACTAGATGGAATAAGCTTGAAATCGATGATCGAGACAGCAAATTTCCTATCAAATGAACTGGAAATAGAGCAGAAGGATCCCTATCACTTATACATTGGCTTGAGCTTCAAATAAATTTCTCCTTGACCTTCGGAAGTTAAGCATTTGAAAGCATTTTCTATCATCACTACTCCGAAAATTGGTATCTCAGAAATTCCTATCATTTGTTTACACTTTTTTAACATTTTGCTTATTTCACACTAAATCTGTATTAATCAGGCAGACATAAATCTTGGTGTGCATGACAAAGTGAGGGAGACATAAATCAAACCCCCTACCATAAATCTACCCCGCCTGAGGTCTACCCGCGCCTGGCGACGCTTATCTAGGTAACAAACACGTACGCACGCACATACCCACAGCGGCATAGATCAGTTTTGATGGACGACTTCCTCGTGGAAGGCACTGCACACAGCAAGAAAGAGGCCATTTATCATTCGTCATTGGCGCGTGAAATTACGCGCACTTGCACGTACGCACGCACACCGAAAGGTGCGCGTGCAATCTCTGTCCACACGCGAGAAATAAGCGCCCGAGATCAAAGCGGCTCATTAATCAATCAGTCTTGTGAACGCATGGGTATATACACAAAGATAGAAAGTGGGTGTTAGACAGATAGAGAATTGGTAGCTTGATAGATGACATACCTGCTTTGAAGTGGCTACTTCAGATAAAGAGCCGTCACCTATTGACATAACAATCTTGAGGAAGGAGAATAAGAATTGGAGCAAGGATATATTTGTGCTAATTCCGTGTGTGCAGACGAGACGACTAGACAACTAGACAACCGGAGTAGAGGAAGGGGGGATTATATAATTATCGACTAGCAAAAGCAGACATGAATAAGTGAGTTGAAGGGGGTGGGAAGGTGGGGGGGGGGGATTAATTGATGCCATAAAGATCTAAGCAAATAAACACTCATTTCTTTGATTGTGTTATTGTCAATATTTAGGACTCTTTTTTGCGCTTACACCAACCATTTATCATTTATCACTTTTGAAAGGGGAGCAAACTAGGAGACCGGAGCTAGCCAACATATCAACCATTCGTCGCGATTTCTATCCTTTTTCTAATAAATGAACAATAACCGATTCATATTTCATATTAGTAAAAGATAACTCTTTCACCAACGTATTGGGTTGGCAACTAAGTCATTGCCGTTTTTGTTGACAGATTCACTCTATAATTTCTTTTGTTTTGTTAACGTGGCCAGAGCATCTAACCTATATTTTTTCTTACTGTATGGGCTTCTAGGTTAATTAGTAAAAAATTTTTTGTTTAATTCTTTAGTTTTGTTTTTATCTCAATTTAAAAATGAAAGAACAGGACGTGCACTTCCGACACATTTTATTGTATTACTTCCGAAAAGGCAAGAAAGCACAAAGGCATCGCAAGCACAAAAGAAGTTATGTGCCGTATATGAAGATGAAGCCTTAAAAGAAAGGCAGAGTCGAAATTGGTTTGAAAGATTTCGTTCCGGTGATTTTTCACTGAAAAATTCATAACGATCTGGCCGCCCAGTCGAAGTGGATGAAACCCATATCAAGGCCATTATCGATTCAAATCGTCACAGCACAACACGAGATATTGCAGAGAAGCTCAATGTGTCGCATACATGCATTGAAAAAAAAATGAAAAACCCTTGGTTATGTCAAGAAACTTGATTTATGGATCCCTCACCAGTTAAAGGAAATTCATTTGACGCAACAGATTAGCATCTGTGATTCGCCGCTACTGAAACGCAATGAGAATGAGAATGATCCATTTCTGAAGAACCTAGTTACTGGCGACGAAAAGTGGATAGTTTATAACAATGTTACTCGCAAGAGATCATGGGTGAAGCAAGATCAACCAGCCCAAACAGTATGAAAAGCAGAGATTCACCAAAAAAAGATAATGCTGTCAGTGTGGTGGGATCACAAAGGAATTTTGTATTTTGAACTCATGCCGCAGAATCAAACGATAAATTCAAATGTGTATGTTGAACAACTCGAAAAACTGAAGGATGCAATTGAAGATAAGCGGCCGACATTATCAAATCGACGGAAGGGTGTTGTTTTCCATCATGATAACGCAAGGCCCCCGCACACATCTTTGGTTACTCGGCAAAAATTATTGGAACTGGGTTGGGATGTTTTGTCACACCCACCATATAGCCCTCACCTTGCGCCTTCGGATTACCATTTGTTTCGTTCCATGCAAAACTCTTTAAATGGTAAAATTGTTAACAACGCGGATGATGTCGGATCACACCTAATTCAGTTTTTTAATAGCAAAGACCAGACATTTTACGAACGGGGGAAGTTTTACTCTGCCAGAACGATGGAAAAAGGTCATCGACAAGAACGGCCAATATCTAATTGAATAAAGTTATATTTTTAAACAAAAATTCCGAATTTGCCTTCTTATTTGAAATTGGCAATGACTTAGTTGCCAACCTAATATTTCATTAATCTTCAAATCAATTTTGCTTATGTTAGCCTAAGCGTAAGCGCAAAAATGAATTAAAGAAAGTTAATTAATTCCAACAAAAATGATAAAGACTTTACTAGAACTATGTCTTTGTCTTGAAGTGGGTAAATCAAAGGAAGAAATTTTAGCTTTCATGATATTACATTCCGGGGTGTGCGATAGACTTACTTCCACGAGGTACACCCTGGACAACGTATACTCATACGGCAAAAAAGTCTATAAACCGACAGTTCACTTCTGGCTTCAAATTACCATCACCCCACTGTATGCCATATTCGACCTCTTACACAGTACTCAACCCGCCTTTTCTCTACATTTGTCTGACTCTTTTACATCTTCAAAACACTCTTCTGTTCCTCCCCTCGACTTTTTTCACCTTGATGTTCCTTCCCCTCTGTGAAGCCTGAAGTCAACTTGGGGGCTAATGATAACTATCAAAACGCCTGTCATTTGATATAAATAAATAAATAAATATTACATTCCTTCTCACCAAGCAAATCTAACATGGATTGCATTAAAAGTCAGTCCATTCAAAATGACCGATTTCTTTACTTATATAATTGACTAGATTGATTCAATCTCGAACTTTGGATCATTAACTGAAACGTTTAAAAGAGCTTAAATGTTCGACTTTGACCTATTTTAGGTAATCTTTTGGTATGCATAGCGCGTTTATTAGCTAGAGCCAATCAAATGGTTCATTGGAAATTATGAGGGTTTGTTATTGCACAGGTGTTCGAAGCCACTAAATTCCAGATTGATGCGTCTAGTCGGGTGTCTAATTGTCGCTCTGACGATATTAGTTGCTGCCGCCACAAGGAATCGCTTCTACACTGTTGTTACACGCCTAAACCTGTTTGATAGCTTTCTTTCTTAGGTAAACCTGTATGTGTTTGTGTATGTACGTTTCGCCTTTCATCTTTTACCGCTGCGCGCTATTTAACCAACCGTGATAATTTTACCGGTATGACTGATGGACCTAACCAGCTAATCAACCAGTAAGGCGTTATACCACTACCTCTCATTCAGACTAATTTTTGATAGACATTTCTTACTCAAAAATATTCTGCTTTCACATACACGCCGAAGTTCAGATGAATCTAAGATTTGTGATTTGCAGTCGTTTTGAGCTCAGATAGTGGAAAACTTATAGTATTCAGAAACATGACTTTTCTTTACGGGGCAATCAATATAGAGCACGTTAACGTGGCCAAAGCCAAACGGTTATCAGCTGTATTCAAGTGCAAAATATACTATTTAGCAGGCTGGTCATGGTGGTTTGAAGTGAGAAGTCAACTTCCTGTTTCTAGACTGTTTTGCCGTATGAGTATACGTTACCCAGACTGTATCACGTGGAGGTAAGTCTATCACACACCTACGGACAGGATTGCCTCGCGAAACACCATCACCAATATGCCCTCTATGTGGCCTACAGGAGGAAATGGAAGATACCCACCTAGCCCTACAGACAACGACAGAAACCCAGAGACACTGAGAAGCCAGAGGTCAACCAATGGGCTGATGAAACCATCATATATTATTCATGTTTAAGTCCCAAGAAACTTACTAATGATATGTATAAACAAGGTGTACATTTGCTAAATAGACTCACACTAAATGTTGTCTTTAATCAAACTCCCCTCTCCCTTATTATTATGTAAGCAGTTGGATCCACGCAGTCAGACATCTGACTTGGAATGAGAGAGCGAGTGAGCTAGCCAACTGGAGAATAAGGCTGGGGGGGGGGAGGGAAGATGCGGTGCAAACCAGAATTTATGGAGCCTGACTGCTACTCGCTATCTAGTATTTTATTGCTGCCTCCCCAAGGAAATTAAAATTGAAGGCCTATAAGACAGTGGGCGAGAGAGAGGGAGGTAGGCGAAAAATGGCCCTCTTGCTCTCTATTTGTGAATTAATCTATGCACACTTACACACACACACATTTTCTAAGCCATAAATTTTCTCCTGGTAAAGAGGAGATTTTAAAGGTCCCAGAATTACCGTTGTGGGGAGTGTGAGATAAATATTAATTTGAAACTAAAGCCGAAACTTCAAAAGAAATATGGAAAGTCTACATGCCTGGGATAATCCATTCTAATCAGATCAGATATCGAGTTACCCCTTGATTTATGTTTTGGCTGGGGATAATTAAGTGTTTTTTTATGGTTATTTAATTTTATACCTTATCTCGGAATTTTGATAAATTGGGGAAATTGCTGATATCCGGGATTATTTCTTGCCATTGTATTCGAGATATTTGAGAAAATTGATTGGAAAAAAATAAGTGCTAATGGAGGTCCTCTTCCGTAAGTTGGGGGCTCTTCCGACACTTTTGTGTAGCGAGGAAATTGATTTTTTTGACGCAATAATATTTATAGTCATTTAATTAGCTGACTGCAGTTGATTCAACTCGAAGGCACCTCATTAACCTTTAATGCCTGTATTATTTTTCTTTGAAAAATCCCCCCCCCCCCCAACTGTACTCACGAGTATCTTAGGAGACTGATGAGTTTTGGTGGTACCAGACGAAGGCTATAAACTCGTACTGAACATATTTCAAACGGTAATAGTAGCGCCTTATGCTACGAGTCTAGAACCAATGGAGTTTATTTTGGAGGAGAATCGCAAGGCCCTAAGTACATTAAAGGGTAGGGTGTGCGATAGACTTACCTCCATGTGGTGCACCCTGGGCAACGTATACTCATACGGCAAAAAATGTCTATAAACCGGCAGTTGACTTCTGACCCCACTGTATGTCATATTCGACTACTTCCATAGTACTCACCTCACCTCTTTTCAACCTTTCTACCTTCGTCTTTGAAACACTCTTCTGTTCCCTCCACACCCCCTCTCGACTTTCTTTCACTTTGATATTCCTTCCCCTCTATGGAGCCTGAAATCAACTAAAGGGCTAGTGATAACCATCAAAATGCCTGCCATTTGATATAAATAAATACATTAAAGGGTTAAAATGTGGTGGGGTGGGGTGGGGTGGGGTGGGGGTATAGATGATATAAATGCCTACATATCATTGATGTTTGAGGATAAAAACACAGCTAAATTGCGAGAAGTGGAAT
The DNA here is from genome assembly GCA_900617975.1 of Rodentolepis nana. Taxonomy (NCBI): domain Eukaryota; kingdom Metazoa; phylum Platyhelminthes; class Cestoda; order Cyclophyllidea; family Hymenolepididae; genus Rodentolepis; species Rodentolepis nana. The sequence continues at coordinate 540 of UZAE01014175.1, read as the reverse complement.
GTTGATGGTGAAAGAGGGCGACTCTTAACCACCTGCAGATATCGCTTATCTCAGGACAAGGTGCAAGCATTTCAACTTTCGGCATTCTAACAAGGCTTTTTCGAATATTACTTCCTTCCCATTATTAGACTCTTTTTGTGTAAAGAAAATGAAATTTTAGTAAAATTGTCCGTTTAACATGGTAGAAATAAAATGTTTATGCTCCTTTTATAAATAGTACTCTTGCTTAATATTTTAAAAAGGCTCACTTAATTATCACTAAAATTGGCAACATCTTAATAAATTTAATAACTTGAGATAGTAATCTGGATGGACGGTTCCATTAATTCTCTCTGGCACCAACCTATTCTCATTAGTTAAAATGAGGATAAAGCATTCCCTCTCCCATTGCATTCCGCGGTAGGGCGTAAGCAGGAGGATAACTCCCAATTTTTCAATCCAACCAGTCGATCATGTGTATCTGATACAAAGTACTGCTCACGTTGCTAGCTAGTTATTCCTCATAGGCAGATGCTGTCATCAAAAGGGAGTGCAGGGGGG